>JAWPHD010011687.1:0-81543 GCA_037043455.1 Cyrtodaria siliqua
CCACTAGCATAATAACTTTAACTGCTGGCCTATGCCGTCAAAAAGGCCAAGCTACGCCCCTGGCTGATATGGGTGCTGGACTCGGATGTCTTCCCAAATCATTTAGGACACCTTTGTTCGATTTCAACTGGTATTTACCGACAAAGCACATGAGCCGGACCCCTATGGTACTGGTATGGTAAATGGCAAGGATGAATAACAAATCCTTTACCAAACATTCCGAACGATAGCATGATACAAATATAGTGACAGTGTGATAAACGACACTATTATGTTATTTTTCCTTTTTGGCGAGCATCATATGCAGCAATATTGAACATCAGATAATAAAAAAGCAAATTTATAAGATATTTACTACAGGTGCCCCACCCACCAACTCGGCAAAGCCAACTGCCTCGCATTTAATTTCATCACACCTTCATAACCTGGAAGTATTCTAAACATATAAATCAACATAAAACAAGTCGTTGTACCACACATATTCAATGGACAGTTACCATCTTCCTACCATTGGTCGTCTTATGATGATTTGCTAGACCCATCTGAGTCTGCTACTCAAAACGCCATTTTGTGAAGGCTGCTTCACTGCGCATGTCCCTTCTCTTTGTAGCGTTGACGATTCTTTTCTCCAAGTACCCTAACCTAAGGCTATTTACAGTTTCTGGTAATACCATTCTATAAATCTTATTATTGAATTAATAATAAAGGAAAGATTGCAACGGCCTCATTACTATTAAACAGGGTTAAAAAGATCGTTCTACATGGACTTTTCAGATCCTACAGTATTCTGAAATCCGAACATCACGATTTGTGATTTTTAACATACTCTGTTTATTCCAGAAGCTTTTTATTTATAAAACCAAACATGTTTGTACTAAAATTACGAAAACAAGCATTTGTATGTGTTTTTATTTGGTAAAATACAATAAATAAGAATATTCGTAAATGGCCCCTCCGTTTCGGAATTCGTAATTGGTTGGTTCTTCGCAAATGGCGTATAACATGGATAGTTAACGATGTTAAAATTGAAATCATCTCTCTTATCATAGATTTTAGTATGAATACAATCATTTGAAATCGAGAGATGAAGATCGAGAAATGCTGCTACTGTATCCGAACTGTTGGCTTTATTCAACGTGAGCTCTGGTGGATAAATGTTAGTAACCATATGAGCAAAGAACGGATTATCAATATTGAGTATGTCATCAAGATACCATGTCTCATTGCCTCCTTCTCAATTGTATTGTATTCTAATTGTACTATTTGTTCTTTTCACATAGTCATGGATATTTGTGGGGTGGTTTGTCACGTTTGAAAATGTAAGTAGAGCATTGTTGATTATGTTTGCAATGTATGTTTCTGGGTCTACGAGCTCCTGACATGAATATGATTATATACAGCTATAACAGTGATAGGTTTCTATATGTTTAGTCACGTTCTCCGTGAGATTTGAAATGGAAATTCAAATGTGTTCATGTTTGACGCAATTTTTGTTTTTTGTATTCCCTAATAAGAAGTAAACAGTATAACTGTGTTTACTTTTGCATCTAATATGTATTAAAGCATGTACGTACGAACCTTGCTACGCCTGTTTAACAAAAAAGGAAAAAAGTACTGAAAGTACTGAGCGGCGTAGGTTGGTCGAAGGGGATTTAATGTCTAGATCCTTTGTCATGGGTATGAAAGAAGCAGAATACGTTGCATTTGTTTTGTTATATTTTTATTGAAACAAAGTTATGCCATTTATGTGAAGAATCCTGTCAACAGTTTTATTATGACAATATTATCAAATGTGGAATGTACATGTATTGTAAACTGCAAGCAATCCTTGTTGGTGCAGATGCTCAACTTTCAATGTCTAGTCGCTTTATTGGTGAACTAAATTGAAGGAGATAATTCAATATAACAAATATTGTGCGAGATACAAGAACATACAACATAGGTACAGATGAGTTTTTTGATCAGTTGGGTATTTACCCATTGGTATATATTTAAATGCATACTTCATGATTTCAGTTTGGTAAAATAAACCGATAAAATTGTGTGACATTGTTTTGGGGAGCCATTCCACTAATATTGTATAGCATTACACAAAATGTAACTCATCAAATAAACTTGTTTTATAATAAGCTTTATACAAGGTGACTGAGTGGTCCTTTAACAACCCATGCATTGCTCAGTTTGTACTGGTTGTTTTATTATTTGACAAATTCAATTACTTTATTGGTGCCAATGCTTTTGGTTTTATTTGGGTATTTTGACATTTTTAATTGGGTATTTAAGCTGCTTATCTGCATCTCTGTTTACACATTTTTAAAGAGACACATGGCACTCGTGAAATGGTTATCAATCATTGAAATAATAATGTATCCAGTATCATGATGAAATGGAACCTGCTTTCATATAAATATTTGTTTTGTTGATTTTTCGGTTTTTGTCGACTTCAACAATATCTGTAAATATATTGTTGGTGCAATGTAATCAACAGTTAATACTATACACAAATACATTACTTGATATTAGTCCTATAATCAGATGTATTACTAAAGATGATATAGCCCCCTCCTCACAAACATTCGTTCTAGTAAGATCAAGAGAAATAACTCTGCATGGTATTGCATGGTACTGAGTGAGCCGCACCAAAATTGTGTCATTTACACTTCATGTTTAGCTTAGTCTGTTGTTGTTGTTGTTGTATTGAGGACAGCTAAAACTAGCCGATCAGCATATCACAGTAGGAGGGTACATCACCCGCCTACCGGCTGTAACTATAGACCGAAATGTTCGTGAAGGGGAGGAAACTCCATACAGAAGAGAAATATACCTAATTTTTACAAATATTTCTTTTAAATTGACTTTTTTTTGGTTTATTTATTTATTTATTTGATTAAAGTAAAATAATTAATCAAATTATACATTTAAAAGGATGTCATGAAACCGTTAAGTATAAATAGAAATGAAAGCAAAACAGAATAAAAACTGAGAATGAATGAACGTAATATTATCATTCAAGGTGCGGTGTATGAAGAAAATCTAATAATATCATTCAAGGTGCGGTGTATGATGAGAACATGATAATATCATTCAAGGTGCGGTGTATGATGAGAACGTAATAATATCATTCAAGGTGCGGTGTATGATGAGAACATGATAATATCATTCAAGGTGCGGTGTATGATGAGAACATAATAATATAATTCAAGGTGCGGTGTATGATGAGAACGTAATAATATCATTCAATGTGCGGTGTATGATGAGAACATAATAATATCATTCAAGGTGCGGTGTATGATGAGAACATAATAATATTATTCAATGTGCGGTGTATGATGAGAACGTAATAATATCATTCAAGGTGCGGTGTATAATGAGAACGTAATAATATCATTCAAGGTGCGGTGTATGATGAGAACGTAATAATATCATTCAAGGTGCGGTGTATGATGAGAACGTAATAATATCATTCAAGGTGCGGTGTATGATGAGAACATAATAATATCATTCAAGGTGCGGTGTATAATGAGAACGTAATAATATCATTCAAGGTGCGGTGAATGATGAGAACATAATAATATCATTCAAGGTGCGGTGTATAATGAGAACGTAATAATATCATTCAAGGCGCGGTGTATGATGAGAACGTAATAGTATCATTCAAGGTGCGGTGTATGATGAGAACGTAATAATATCATTCAAGGTGCGGTGTATGATGAGAACATAATAATATCATTCAAGGTGCGGTGTATAATGAGAACATAATAATATCATTCAAGGTGCGGTGTATGATGAGAACATAATAATATCATTCAATGTGCGGTGTATGATGAGAACGTAATAATATCATTCAAGGTGCGGTGTATAATGAGAACATAATAATATCATTCAAGGTGCGGTGTATGATGAGAACATAATAATATCATTCAATGTGCGGTGTATGATGAGAACATAATAATATCATTCAAGGTGCGCTGTATGACGAGAACATAATAATATCATTCAATGTGCGGTGTATGATGAGAACATAATAATATCATTCAAGGTGCGGTGTATGATGAGAACATGATAATATCATTCAATGTGCGGTGTATGATGAGAACATAATAATATCATTCAATGTGCGATGTATGATGAGAACATAATAATATCATTCAATGTGCGGTGTATGATGAGAACATAATAATATCATTCAAGGTGCGGTGTATGATGAGAACATAATAATATCATTCAAGGTGCGCTGTATGACGAGAACATAATAATATCATTCAAGGTGCAGTGTATGATGAGAACATAATAATATCATTCAAGGTGCGGTGTATGATGAGAACATAATAATATCATTCAAGGTGTGGTGTATGACGAGAACATAATAATATCATTCAATGTGCGGTGTATGATGAGAACATAATAATATCATTCAAGGTGCGCTGTATGACGAGAACATAATAATATCATTCAAGGTGCAGTGTATGATGAGAACATAATAATATCATTCAAGGTGCGCTGTATGACGAGAACATAATAATATCATTCAAGGTGCAGTGTATGATGAGAACATAATAATATCATTCAAGGTGCAGTGTATGATGAGAACATAATAATATCATTCAATGTGCGGTGTATGATGAGAACATAATAATATCATTCAAGGTGCGGTGTATGATGAGAACATAATAATATCATTCAAGGTGCGGTGTATGATGAGAACGTACTAATATCATTCAAGGTGCGGTATATGATGACTGTCGCTGCGGTAGTGATGCTGTCAATACAACAAATACTACGCCAACAACACTGCCGGAATGGTGTTACAGTCCGACAGGTGAGGACTGCAGTTGGTACGCCAAATGTCTAGAGGTAATTACAGTACTTATTTTAATTTGTTGTTATGTCTACTTTTAAGTCTATCACTCTGCAAATATGCCTGTTTATCGATGAAAAAAATATAAAAGGAGAAACAACGGTCTTTATAATGGTATATAAAAGGCCAACAAATCAGAAAAAGGAAGTGGTAACAGAGAGTGGTAACGTTTGCATAACAAGTACAACTTCGGACTCTTATCCGTGCATGATCAAATGTTTCGCCCGTTTACAAACCGAGACACTCTAGTATGCTGAGGCTGCAGTGTCTCGTCTATCTTCCGGAGAATATAATTTGCCTGATTCCTCATACCCATTTGCCAAGGCACTTTATTGGATTATATACTGCTCCTTATGACAAGACTTCTCCACTTTCTGGCCTTGAACTACATAAGTGTCCACGTGCATGTATCATCCAGCGTTGACAGTATCCATCTGTCGTGTATGTGTGATTGCCAGTATTCATTTGACTTCTATGTGTGCCTGTTGTCACAGTAATGTCGTCTATAAAGCCTCTGTTTGATGTTATCCTGATTCTCAAAATGTTTTGGTCCTCTTGTTTCACTTCACGCAGATTCCGGGATGAGATGCTTGTAGGGTATAGAGTCATATGCACTGGCTAGGTCCTATGGAGGGGGATATCCGCCATAAGCATTTCTTGTATTTTGTGTCATTTTGAATTTGTATTATGACAAATTGCAATATGTCTTATTCCATCTCTAAATTCTAGATAATTTCCTAATTTCTTAAAAGCTAAATTCAGTCATTGTGCCTTTTTTAAATTGTCAAATATTGCATGTTTCATTGTGCCTTTTTTAAATTGTCAAATATTGCATGTTTGCATGTTTGCATGGTTGCATTTTTGCATTGTTGCATTGTGACATTGTGACAAATTTGACATGCCTTATTCCATTTCTAAATTCTAGATATATAATTTCCTAATTTATTAAATATACATTGATAATTTGTCAAATGCATTATTTAATTAATACATTCGTAGAAATGTTTTGCATTTTCATTAGACTTCTAAACAATAAAAAAATACACACAACTTTTCAAGAAAGTAGATTTGTAAGTGCAGAAGTTACAAATGAAGAATGTAAGAATGCAAAAATGCAATAAGTTGTGGTCACATACCACTATTGTTTTGTTGCTACTGATTGACTGAAAAAAGTACAGGGTGTATTAGGGTATATCTTTTTCGAAAGAGCTATTTTCTGATTGGGTAGAATTGCCTTAATCATAACTGATGTACATAAAATGTCAAAACAATATGTGTAGGTGATAAAAAAAATAAAACTGTATTTGTTCTTGCATCTGGGCTATTTTATTGAGAAAATTACAGGTATAGTAAATTATCAGAAATTCACATTTATTTGCTGCGAGCCCGACGGTCATCACCTTCATCGAACCGAAAGTAGGTGAAAGCATTACAAAAGTCCCAATTATTTTCACTTTTTTAAGTGTGTCCAGGATAGTTCTTGAAAATAAAGTAGCCTAAAAGGTTCCCTTGGGTATGTAAAATGTGTTTTAGGGCCAAAAGGCTATAATGTAACCCTATGTAAAATGCAATAGTGGTATATGACCTTGTCTCATTATTACACCAGATAGCGCTACGAAAATATTAGCTAAAAATAGCCCACTAAGGGCTGGTGGTAAAAGCCTTACCGTACTATCAAGGCCGTATCATGCATATGCCTTACTTGCAGATATCCGTCTGGGCAGATTTGACCAATTTAAGCGCCCACTAGCGATAAGTCGATTTTATTCGCGCGTTTCTTCACGCTCATAAAGTTGACATTTGCGTGACGTCATGTTGTTAATAAACGCACAACGTCAATTGTTGAATGTTTGTTTTTTACAATGCAGATGAAGATTTTATCAATGCTTTCAAGTAAATAAACTATTGATGGAGCAATCGGCTGAATGACATTGCAAAATTTGATAATGAATGCAAATTTGTTTTGGCGGGAATCTAAGACGCGATGACGTAACCAATATGGTTACCTTCGTAATACATTCGATCAATGCTGCGAAGCAGTGTACGAGATGTTGCGAATGTTGTTAATGCTTTTTTGAAAGTCTCATAGAATCTCTCAAAGTCTCGCCTTGATCGCCCAAACGTAGGGGCGATTTCAAACTTCCCCCAGGCCTTACTTCTGAATCCGCGTAGCATAGGCGTTGCGAAGAAATCAGAAGCAGGCCGGATGACAAAGGCTACGTACCGTACCGTACATTCCGAAATATAACGGAAATAGCAGGAGCGTGTTACGGAGAATACCGAACTTAGTAATGAATAGTTTAGTAACGAATCGAATAGAGATTACCGGTTTAAGTAGGATGTAAAATATTTAACGACACAAGATGTTCATCAAGTTATTTATATCATATATTAGAACAATTAGCATGCATACATGAAATGTATATAACAGATGTGATTGGATAATAAGTAAAATCCGTGCCGTTCTATACATCATTTATGTAACAGTTGGAATAACTAAAATTGTAATATAATCGCATTATTAAATACATATCAGACGTGATGTCCAGGAAATTAATTAAAATGGTAAATTAGAGTTATGGAAAACACTAAGGCAGATTTCAAGTGGCTTTCACGCATCTTAACACAGCATACATACATGACTAATCAGCAGTATTTATACCAATAATAAAAAGATTATCCTTGGCAAACAGTTGTTAATTTATGAACATCTTGTTGAATTGAATATCAAATATTGATTTTGATGTAATTGAACCTTTTTTTGTAATAATAATTACATGCATTACATGCACATTTGGGAGTAATTAATAAGATTACCAACAATATTTAACTGAAATATGTTATCACACTACATCATGGGAACTATCAAAGGGCATTCAAATAAATTCGCGAGCAGAAGAGATTAACTACGCACCACAAACATCTCTTTATCATAACATACAATTATATTCATCGAAGACAACATTTGTTTATTTTATAATTAACCTAATTCAATGAAGTTTGTTTTGTTTCAGCCACATCGCCACCGAAAACGTCTTTGATAACGTATCTCAAACAATGCGTCGGTGAAAGTTTGTTAAACTGATAATTTGATTTTCTCTTAGCATTTAGGACAGACCTTAAAACAATTATTTTTATTAGGTCTGCCTAAAGTTAGTAACATCTCGGGCGATGTTTGAGAACAATAATTATTACAGCTCACTTATAGATATACGATTAAGATTTCTCTCTCTCTCTCTCTCTCTCTCTCTCTCTCTCTCTCTCTCTCTACACATACATATAGCATAATTTCAACTAAATGTCAATAATATTATTTCAGTTATCACAGTATGTCCATTTTATTATATTTTACATCCTACATAGTTCTATTAGTTACGCTAAGCTAAACTATTCATTACTACTTTCGGTATTCTCCGTACTACGCACCTGCTATCTCCGTTATAGTTCGGAATGTACCGGCTTTTACCCAAAACCTTTCGTAAGTTGTGTCAGTAGTAAATCTCCACGAAGAGTTGTCGTTCCTTAACAGTCAGAACGGTAGAAAAGCATTAAATTGTGTATTTCTAGTCTGGTAAGAAATCAAAAATGGTGCACAGCATCATTATTTGTGAAGAATATTTTTTTGTTTTAAAACGTTACACGTGGAATAATGAAACCGAGGACAATTAAATGTCAAATGCAACGATGCAAAAATGCAATATTTGGTAATTTAACAAAGGCAAAGTTAATAAATTTAGCGATTAAAAAATTACAAATATAGAATTTAGAAATGGAATAAGGCATATTGCAAATTGTCATAATGCAACTTCAAAATGACAAAATACAATTTAATTTAATAATATTTTATTGCTTGATGTTATTTACATTAATACATGTGATATAAACATTACAATAATAAATAACATTTACAAATGGATTGGACCACGAGTTATCACAACATCAGTTACGGTCCTTTCCAAATACAATGGCGGGATATCCCCCTCCATAAGGTCCAACCAGATTACTGTCAAGTTACTATTGTTGACCTGGGCCTGTCTTATCAATAATGACAGGGCGCTCGTTTGCTCCAAACATACAGAGAATAAAAACGAACCTGAAGAGCGTATTTAACACATGCAATGTGTACGCATTGCTCTGCTCATGAACGAAACGAGGCCTTCAACAAGTACGCAATAACTGTTATAGCGTTTCAACATTTAATATGAATGTTATCAGACGAGAGTTCTAGAACTGTCCAGACTCGTACTAATGAACCACAGCCGTCGGAGCAAAATATAACTAGGGCATGATGGGAGTTTCTAACGTATACGTATATATTCTTTCGACCATTACCATGAATTACAATACAATGTAATGAACAGATAATAAAACAAATATACACACTTCCCCTTCAAAACGAGGCAGCCGCCACAAAGAAGGCATTAGAACGGAATGTTTGACAATTTAACAACAAAGATAGTCGGACAATGTCCGTTATTCAGTACGCAACTTGATACATTATTATAAAAAGTGTGAAACCAGTTTAAAATTGAATCTCCAAGATTGAGGAAAGTAGTATATATACTGGGGGTACTAGCGCAGTTTTCCACAGGCGGGGAACGAGAAAAACGGAATTCTCTAACAATGGAGAAACTAACTAAAGAAACACATACAAAATAATAAACATCTCAGGATGTATCCAGAATCGTACTGAACACCCATAGTAGTTGAAGCTAAAGAGAAAACCAATCTAAGGTACGACCAGAAAACCCGAAGGACGAAAGTTGCGGCGGTAGAATTTAGAGAAAGATCTACGTAGTTTGTGATAACGAAAACATAGCTGAATAAGTTTATTTGTAATAACTTGATTTCGATCATTGAAGACTATAACATCATTACACGCTCTAACAAATCGAATGAGCTGGGAGATATACACCCCGTATATGGTAGCACGAGGTACATCTCCATCCAGGTGTGGATAGTTAACGATGTTAAAATTGACATCATCGCTCTTATCATAGATTTTCGTATGAATACAATCATTTGAAATCGAGAGATGAAGATCGAGAAATGCTGCTTCTATATCCGAACTGTTTGCTTTATTCAACGTGAGCTCTGGTGGATAAATGTTTGTAACCATATGAGCAAAGAACGGATTATGTTTCTAGCTGGCACTACAATGCCGATCTATATTTGTCAAGCCTTTTTTGAAAAATAATATCTATATCGAACAAAACATAATCGTATCGATAATTAAAGGCATTATATCTACACAACATTACTATAGCATTAATAATACACGATATCAGCTAAATTGTATTTGTGTTGCATATACAAATTGTCAAAATAAATATACTATGATATCAAACTGCCAAAGTGCTATCACAAGCTTATTTATTGTTTAAAACCAAGCTTACAGCATACTCGCCCTCAAACAAAACTCGTTTGTTTTTATTTAATAACTGTTCAAACAATACCTCACCTAGTAGCAACGTTTATATGAGGCCATTTAGAGTGTGTGTGTGTGTGGTGGGTGGGTGGGTGGGTGGGTGGGTGTCCCATATGGCATATGAACAAAAATATTTGTCTCATATGTCGTATGGAGCAAACAAGAGGTTTTTGGGGGGTGGGGGAGGGGGGGGTCCCATATGGCATATGAACAAAAATATTTGTCTCATATGTCTTATGGAGCAAACAAGAGGTTTTTGAATGTTATTTCATATTGACAAACCTTAATTTTCATCTGTACGAAAATGAGGAAAATTTAAAACATGCACATATGTCATATGGAATATAATATTTTGGCTATATGGCATAAAGAAAAAATAAAAAGGACCATGTGGCATATGGGGGAAAAAAGCAACACCTAATAGAGCCTCATGTATTTAAACAAGCAATATTTTTAACATGCAAGTCACCAACATGTTATTCATGTCAAACAAATATAACAAGTATTTTTTTATTTTTTTTAATACGCTTCAGTGTAACTAATATTTATGTTATTTATAAAGTCAAAAGTGTATTTCCTATTTTGGTTTCACAGTTGTTTGCAAAAGTTTAGTATGCATCATGCTTTTTAAATGTATGCATGTATAGTGTGGTGTGTATAGTGTGTATAGTGTGTACTAACAATTTGAATAGACTTCATAACGTTCTCTCTCAGTTTATCAGTGAACAGCAAGCTCCTAGATATATATGTGATCCTATAAATGGATCGGTTAAAAGTAGCCCGGGGACCCCTTTATCCTTATTTTGCATATGCGGTTTATTTTTAGATATGTATATACATGTATTATAGATTATATACGAACGCAGTTGCTGTTTGACACTGTAACTGTCAGACAGGCCGTCCATGTGTTACTATTCAATACCGTATTCATTAATTACCTTGTTTCTTTATTAATTGCATTGCCAGGTGCGTTACCCGTGTAAAGGACAAGGTGCGTCATATGCCATTGACTTTGCCGACAAGTTCTGCAACCTTTACATTGATCATAAACCAGGATTTACTTCAAAGGGTCAGGAATGGATCGATGCAGTGAGAAAATGCTTGCAAGTTGAGTTGGTACCTTTCATACGACCATGGGAACATAAAACATGCGATCAGATAAGAGATTTAGCATTCAAATCGCATACTGGCTGTTACATTAATCCAAATGCTGAAGCCCCGTCTGTATGCGACCTTGATTCGG
The DNA here is from genome assembly GCA_037043455.1 of Cyrtodaria siliqua. Lineage (NCBI taxonomy): Eukaryota > Metazoa > Mollusca > Bivalvia > Adapedonta > Hiatellidae > Cyrtodaria > Cyrtodaria siliqua. The sequence goes on from JAWPHD010011687.1 coordinate 11,530, forward strand.
ATGATTGGTTTCGCGTATTTTGGACCGTAAAAGGAAGCTTTGTCAGCAGAAGTGCTATTCCTATTTTTGGACAAATGTTTGAAGTGGCCTCTTCATGCGGATGGGAAACTGGTAAAGATTTAGGCCAGGATGCTAAGAACTTCTTGATGAATCTGAAGGTTTCAATCGGATCGAAATTAAGAAAGAAAAGGTCAGTTATAGATGCAAATGAAGTCGCTGCACACCTGTCTGACAACATTGCCTCCCAAATGCATTGGCAGGAAAATGGAATCGTCTGGTTTGCGTACCCAAGAAATGAATCGGATGAGTCTTTCAAGAATGACAGAAACATTTCTATATATTTGATCATTGCATCGGAAGCAGCAAACGACCTAAAATCTGGAAGGCCGGACTCGCCTATTAACATGACCAAAACCGTGAATGAACTGGTGTATGCAGTGGGTAATGAAAAGCTGCACTTCAACCTTGCGCAAGGTCTGAAGTTCGAACAAATGAATCTCTGCAGTAACACCGCCTGTAATGAAACTTGGTTAAGCGTAACAGCATCAGAATCTAAACAAATCAGCTGTGGATCACTGCCGCTGACCAATCGCCTTATAACAGGCAGCTTCTCGGTCGGTCTAAAATAATCGTCGCGAGAATTTTCGGCTAATGCATTTGGATAAGAATTCCGCGATAAATGGAAGTTGTCTAAATATTCAGTACCAGTAACATAAAGTTTCTTTAAAAACATACTTGATTATTTCTATGTAAGACATAGTATCATTCTAGAGACAAATAATGCTAATATGTTTCGAATTCTTACATTACCTCTCTGGACTGACTCCATGAAACCGTGTCTTCTATTTTTTCCCCATTTTATATTCATTACTTTCAAAGATTCTCCCTTTCATTATATATTAATAAAGACATGTTATTTCACCTACGAAGTCGGTAGCATCTTTATATAAAACAATACAGCCTGTAGCTTGAATGTGTTACTTGACTTTCACTTTCAAATGTAATAATATTTTTGATTAAAACTTATAAATTTCCATTAACAATAAATAAAATAGTCCACAGACATGTTAAACGCGGTAATTCCACCAAAACGAAAAAGGTTTAACTCAGTGGTGTATATTAAAAAAGTTCCTGGAAATAAACTCTTTCCATGCCTTAATGGCGCCATTCAACGCAACTGTTTTTATTGCATATTTTCTGTTGAAGAAATGTAGATCTTCTGACAGTTATATTTTATACAACTGTGTAAGGAGAAAAACGATCATGTTTAATCTCTTGACATTAATCGTTTCTATATACAAAGAACTGACGGAAACAATGGATGAAATACACTTAAAAACGATCGTCCATATATAACTGTGTCTATAACATCATGGCGTCATCAACGTATAAGCAGCACTAGACACCTTAATAAGGAGTTAGCAGCTCTAGAATAAACAATGGAAATCCTGCTCGGCCGTAGACGTATATCTATAACTTTGACTTAAAATAAAGAAGTTAAAACAGCTTGCAGGCTGAAGTCGAACAGGTAGATGACTTTACTGACAGTGTTTAAAAAAAAAAGTAACTACCTGTATGTATGTTTAGTTTGTGAAAACGCAAAGATACAAATGTACGAAAAATCTACTGAAATCAATATTGATAACAACCTAAGGGAAGAATCTAACGTTCCTGTAGAAATGTATGTGTGCGCGGATAAGCGTTGAAGAGACGATTCCGTGAATGATATCGAGCTGCTCATTTACGTAATGAAATGCGAATATATTAATATTTGTGACAATTCAGTTTATACTATTCACTAAGGTTTGAATAGACTTGAATAATTTGTTTATAACTGTAAGGGTGTTGTGATTTCTCTATATAATAGTATAGCTTTTAAATGCGCATGCATGGTTAGTTAAATATAGACCAAGGCCATTGTACTTTAACACACCCATGCTTTTGTATTATAGTGTAAATACTGTTTTATTTGTATAAGTGTCTCTTCAGTCATAGTTAGATTTAATCATTATCAGAAATCGTTGTTAATCGAATCGTATAAATAGGCACAATCATATGCATGTATTCTCATGTGAAATTATATGAAATTTCTGTGATATAAATATCATATAAATACTCAAAGGGGGTTCATTGGAAGCAACAAACAGAAACTAGAGAAAAGAAGCAAACTCGGTTTTATAGAGTCTGTTCGTGAAAAGTATTATAATTTGCAACCCCGTTCACGCCCCTAGCACCGGCTCAAGTGGTATTCTCCTTTAAAATCAGAAAGAGTGAGTTTGATGATCGCAAAGGATCAGTAAGTAACGTTTACTATGAGGATTGTATGTATTTCCCCTTTTATATGACTTATATAAAATGAGTCACATATAAGTCTCATATAAAAAAAGTTTCATATCATAGTTGTATAATATGAGTTTCATATCATAGTTGTATAATATGAGTTTCATATCATAGTTGTATAATATGAGTTTCATATCATAGCTGTATAATATGAGTTTCATATCATAGTTGTATAATATGAGTTTCATATCATAGTTGTATAATATGAGTTTCATATCATAGTTGTATAATAAGAGTTTCATATCATAGTTGTATAATATGAGTTTCATATCATAGTTGTATAATATGAGTTTCATATCATAGTTGTATAATATGAGTTTCATATCATAGCTGTATAATATGAGTTTCATATCATAGTTGTATAATATGAGTTTCATATCATAGTTGTATAATATGAGTTTCATATCATAGCTGTATAATATGAGTTTCATATCATAGTTGTATAATATGAGTTTCATATCATAGCTGTATAATATGAGTTTCATATCATAGTTGTATAATATGAGTTTCATATCATAGTTGTATAATAATAGTTTCATATAATGTTCACATTAGAATAAATTAAAGTTTCACACCTTTTCATATAATGTTCATGAAACATTTGTGTCAACTGTTATATGATGTATGTTACTTATATTTTTCTTATATAAATGATTTCAAATAAGAATCATGTACTCAATGTACTCAATGTACTATTATATCCGTATCATATATAATCATATGATAATTATATGTGACAATATTGGTAGTGTAACGTCTGTTATAGTTTAAATTTGAATGTATTGGTTCACCTGTACAAGAGGCGGGGTACTCTGATAGTTGTATGCTGTACATATAGAATCATCCTAGATAAAATGTATGCCACTAAATCAATATCAAACTGGAGCTGATGCACAAAGGCAACCACTCCCCGTCCCTCATCCAAAACCAACAAATAAATAAATACAAGCAATAAACAACACTAAACAAATACAAACCCTCACAAAAGGTTAACCCATCAACTATATAGAAAGACAAATTCTAACCCATGGTTTCAAAGCAACTGAGTTGCTTATTACGGCAGATTCCGACGCAAATTTATCAACTTTAATATATTATTTGGACGGTTATGTTAAAGGGACACGGCAATCTATTTTTCTTCTCTTTTTTTTCAAATATGTAACGAAACGTTGATAATATCGCACCAATAATATAGTTAAACCTGTGTTAGAATATCTACTGAAAAGGGGAAAGCAACAAACACAAACAAGGGAGAAAAGTAGCAGATTCTGTTTTATTAAGTCTGCTCCTGAGAGGTAGTATAAGGTTCAACTCCTCTCATGCACCCTATCACCCTCTTAAGCTTTATGCTTCTTTAAAGCCACAAATAATGGACTTGATGATCCCAAAGGACCAGTAAGTACTAATACTTCTGAACAAAAAATGAATTATATTTTTAATGATATACTAGCAGGTTTAACGCTTAAATGATACTGAATTAAGAAATCGAGATGCTAATTGTAATATTTGAAAAACACCTTCGAGATTACCATGTGTCTCCTTTAACTAATATAATAGTACAAGTCTCGTTATCATCGAACTATGGGAGTACCTGTGCGCCCACTACCTACCCTTGCAATCAAGGTTAATGGAGATGTCTCAGGTTTAGTGAATGATGTACGAAATATAAATAATCATATATACATACTCATAAATAATTAGTGTAATGCTTTATATACATATGTAAATGGTGTAGACATGTATATTGTTAGAATTCATTGGCCTTTGTTGTTGTGTTGATTATTTTGCCGCTATTATGTTGTGTGCAGAGACTTCTAGATTTCTAGTTGTTATTATTCAGAACTCGTGTGTGATTAGAACCGTTGTCAGCACTGCATTGTCAATATTGCAGTCCTGATTGTATATATATATAGTTATCCCATGTTTCTTTTTCTTCAAAGTATAATGAAGACAAATGTGTTCGGTGTAACTGGCTTTTTCGGAGTATTTTATAAATGGTTAATATAAAGATGAACGAGAGTCATAAATTCAATCAAAATAGCCTGGTTTCTTTCTAAACAAGCCTCACCTAGTTTTCAGTAAAACTAGTTACTTCCGATTTGCATTATGAATATGTTTTTATAAAAAGGGACTCAGGCGTCGTCTCAACGAAAGTTCCTCATATAATTGTGATATAGAATTTGCAAATTATTTTTTTGCAATAAAAATCATAAAAAAAATTGGGCAAATTAAGAATTGTTGATATAGATATATAGTTTGTTTACACTGTGCTTATTTTCAAGACATAAATACTTTTAAAATAATAATTAAATAAAACTTTACGAGATGACTCCCGAAAACAGGTGACTCTTTTGTTTAGGTGAAATGCGACATGGGTTACTAGAAACAATGTTTTCGGCGAGTTAGATGTAGGTCAGAAATAGTGTTTGTCTTTTAAAAGTTATAGATATATGTACCTTCCAGATAGCTATGGAAGTGTAATGTTTCACAATAAGTTTACTATCAAAAGCTTTGTTGTTCATACGCCACGAACAGAGCCCACCATCATACATATTTCTTTTTACATGACTTTTGATCTTAAAGAGCCGTCGCAGTGGAAAGGAACTACTTTTGAATAGGCTACATGAAATTATGTTTTATCATATACGGAAACAAATAAGTTTAACAAGTCGTTATGTACATTTAACTTACAAATATTGAATGCTATTTTATGTGAAGTATTATAGAACATGTGCATGACATAGGGTGATCTTCTCTTTCACTAATTAGTTGCGATCCAATTTAAGTATCAGAGTTATCTCCCATTTAGTTAAAACAGCGTATTTCATATTTAAAAATACCAGTATGATAAAGAACATGGTTAAACGTCACTAAATAACAGTTCTGGGTTACAAGTTATAAAAACCGCAAAATTAATGGATACTTACCTTGTCATTATAATGCAATAACGAATCAAAGTTTTAAAACCTGAAATTACCTCCCTTTACATTGAAATAAGAACGAAATATAATATCTGTAAAGCAGGTAGATTAAAACCTTTGTAATTTGTTATCGTTTGAAACACAATGCACTGCATATATTTGCTAATTATGTTAATTATATTGTTAATGACCTCTGCCACACATAGCTTAGAATATGCGCAAATGAATTTGCTTGTTAAATTTGTTTTTATCCGTATATTATTATTAATAATTGTAAAGGAGATTTTACAAAGAGTTTTAAGATATCGTTAGATGGAAACAATGATTACTGTTATGTAAAGCATTTAAATCTTTAAGACCGTCTATCTATTGATCACATAACTTCATTTGTTAGCCGTGTCGAACACCAATTTCGTATCCTATTGTATGTACACATGTGTAATACAACCTGAAACGATTTCGATTGGATGAGTACAAAATGCATTAAATGTCCAACACTAAGTGAATTAGGTTAACTGAAACTGTTTTATTTATCACAAATTCATCCCGGCCTAAGTCATAAACTTACTATTTTCCAACAGCTCATAATATATAATTAACGTTTTACATGCTTGTACCTGTATAAAAGTCGGCTTAAAATGTCCTGTTTTAATGAAATGAACTTGCTTTGATGAACTCACTTTACGTTTTGGCGTTAACGCTTGTCTGACGGACGGACCAACGTTTGCATTTTATGAGCTAAATGCATTAGGAGCTAATTAACTGTATTAATTAACGAGCTAATAGCTCTTAAACCTATGTCCATAAAAGAGTGTTTGCCCCTTAAACCTTTTTTTATACAAATCAAAATTTGGCCAAAATAAGGACATCCAACATTCAGCTGACATTAGGAGCTAATTTGTATACATGTATATTTTATGACTAGTCCATTCTGACAAAGTACTACATATGTCTTAGGTGCTTAAGCTCCCAAGTGAAATTAGCTCTTAAACCCTATTTGTACAAAAAAGAGCTCATAAACCTGATGTGTTTCCACGTCATGGAAGTTATTATTTTTATACATTTGACTGTAATAAAACGCCTCTTAAACTCGTCCCCATTCTATTTAAGATTTATGAAACTCGTTATGAGTTATTTTTATTTTTTAACTCGCCAAAAAGCAGAGTTAAAATTAAAATAATTCATCACTCGTTTCATAAATATTATATAAAATGCGAACTCGTTTAAGATCCTATATACATCATGCATAAGCAAAACCTATTTTTGTCTTAATAATTGTAATTCAATAGTTTGATAACAGTCTCTTACATTGATAGATTGTGTTTTTTGAACTCGTTGGAATAATTATTCAAAACTCACTAGAACCTCATTTTAAATGCATGTCATCAAATAACTTTATATGAACATCCTCTAAATAGCATATGTTAGCAAAGCTTATTTCTATGCTAGTGCTTTTAATATAATAGGTAGATCTATAGTTATATAGTTACATGACGGCAAATGTTCTTTTATTGTTTATTTATCACATAACTTATGGTGTGGGTGTGTAATAAAGACATGATATATTTATCATATATTACACTAGTGAAATAAATATACAAATGAATGCCGAATCATCGTTCGATCTTTTACGTTCAGTTCGGAGTACATCGGAATTGTCACGTTGATTTCCGTTACCGTTAAAAATACCGGATTACGAAAATCGACGAGGTAGTTTTCTTGTTCGGTGTAATACGAAGACCGAATCAACATACGACGTCATCATACGACGACGTTATATATAGGCCGCTACAAGAATGAGGCCTTGTTGAAGTTATGTCATAAATACAATCACACATTCATGCCTATTTAATATTGCATTTGTTTAATTCGTTGGATAACATTGACATGATGCTTAGCACAGCCTCTTGGCACAGCCTCGCATCATATAATGTTGTCCAACTCGTTAAATAAACTCAGTAATAAACAGACACTCATGCAATATCCTCTATTTAATTATGCACTTTAAAACTAATTTCGACTTTGTCATTATTGTGAATATATGTTGCAATCTCTTGCGCTAGATTCATTTCCATTACAAGCTGATCGATGAGTCACGTGAGCTGCTTTAGTGACTATGCGACATAAACGAATAATTCAAGCAAGAGTGTTTTGCTCTTAGTAATGGAAAATATATCAAGAATATACAGATTTACCTAAGATATAGAGATTATTTAACTGCTGGGATTGATTATAGGGAAATCCTTCACGAGTGGTAGACGTGTGGTTTCTTTTCACGAACGACCGCACGCGATTGAGTGAAAAAACAAAGCACGTCTACCATCAAGTGAAGGATTACCCAATAATCGATCCCAGCAGTTAAATAATCTATTTATTACATTTTAAATTACGTTTTTGCAAACAAATATTCGCTTTATTGAACGTTATCGGCGGATGACGTCGACGTCAGCAACACTTTGTTGACGTCACGACTCAACGTCGCAACGTTAGTTATTATTGTGTTCTAAGTTAGCAACGTTAGTTATTATTGTGTTCTGAGTTAGTTATTAATATTTAGCGATTATGAATATTCTTGCACTGAGAAATCCCGATCTTTCACGCATAGAAATGTACTAAAACTACATAATTCACTGCGGTGAATTGACATGCTCTTTTTATTGCAAACATGCGTATAATATCACTGAATCATGAGTGAAGGGTTGGCAAACAGGGGGATTTAACTGAAATCAGTAGATTTAGGGAATACCGTTATTAAGGTGTGAACAATAACTTCGTGGAGCGCTGTGGTCTAGTGGTAGAGCGTTGGACCCATGATCCAAAAGTCGTGGGTTCGATTCCCGTCATTGCCATATGCGTTGCGTCCCTGAGCAAGACACTTTATCTGCATTGCTTAGTACTGGTTATACCCAGGAAGACATCGAGAGTGATTCAAATAAGTTCATAGAGCTTTCGTTACAATCGATGTAAAATAAATAAGTTTAAACTAACAATAACTTCCTTCTTGGGCGGAAGAGCAATAGTTTCCTTCTTGGGCGGAAGAATAGTGCATGTTCTTAAAAATCGTAAAACGCAAATCAGGGAAGTCACGACGTATAACATCATGTTTGAATACAATGCAGGTGACACATAGATTGCAATGATATGGTTTCAGTAGCGAGAACGTTGTCAGCGTTGTAAATAAATTGATAAAGATGGCATATTACCCAGACAAATTAAAAAAGAAGAATAAGCAGGACATTTAATTAGCATACACAAAAGTCTATTTGGGTCGGGACCTTACAAGTAAACCTTACAACGTGTAACCATAATTAATACGCAATAAACCAATAAGACTCTTGAGCGCAATGTTAGACAAGAAACTATAGTATAACTAACGTAAATATATCAACGTCGTTATGACAGTGCTAGTTTCAATATTACTTAGATGCATGTTAATAAAAATTAAATGTTGAACAATCTTACAATGTCAGACATGAAGCTATTTAATGTGCTTTTAGTTTAGCATATCAGTATTCTGGATAATTCAATGTTTAAATATTAAAACAAAACGTTCACTTTATTACTCGCAGAGTGTAAAAATATATATATACTAAAGGAAAGTAAATCAGAAACGCAACTCGGGATATTTCGCTATATAATTTAAATATTGCAGCACATAATTTCACGTAATATTACAGAGCAATCCCAAGATGGTTTGTAAAATAAGGATTGCAGCTAAATAGTTTTAGATATAAATTAAACAAGAAAATAACGATTGCCGATTGTATCCCTTTAAAACTTAGGATTTGTTTATGATTTTCACATGTACACACATTGTTAACATATAATGCATTAATAAAGCGTGTATCTGCTTGATATACTTATTTACTTGTTCATTAATGACCAGAATATCACGATATATAGAAGAACTATTGAGGTGGAAAGAGAAAAAGAAGTATTTTAATCTCTTACATACGTTTCAATATATGTTTAGTATATTTACCAATCCACCGTGAAGAGCAACAACCCACCGTGAAGGGCAACATTTCACCGTGAAGGGCAACATTCCACCGTGAAAGGCAACAATCCACCGTGAAGGGCAACATTCCACCGTGAAGGGCAACAATCCACCGTGAAGAGCAACAATCCACCGTGAAGGGCAACATTCCACAGTGAAGAGAAACAATCCACCGTGAAGGACAACATTCCACCGTGAAGGGCAACAATCCACCGTGAAGGGCAACAATCCACCGTGAAGAGCAACAATCCACCGTGAAAGGCAACAATCCAACGTGAAGGGCAACAATCCACCGTGAAGAGCAACAATCCACCGTGAAGGGCAACACTCAACCGTGAAGAGCAACAATCCACCGTGAAGGGCAACATTCCACCGTGAAGGGCAACAATCCACCGTGAAGGGCAACAATCCAACGTAAAGAGCAACAATCCACTCTAAAGAGTAACAATCCACCGTGAAGAGTAACAACCCACCGTAAAGGGCAACATTCCACCAACAATCCACCGTGAAGGTCAACATTCCACCAACAATCCATCGTGAAGGGCAACATTCCACCGTGAAGGGCAACAATCCACCGTGAAGAGCAACAATCCACCGTGAAGGGCAACATTCCACCGTGAAGGGCAACAATCCACCGTGAAGAGCAACAATCCACCGTGAAGAGCAACAATCCACCATGAAGGGCAACATTCCACCAGCAATCCACCGTGAAGGGCAACAATCCACCATGAAGAGCAACAATCCACCGTGAAGAGCAACAATCCACCGTGAAGAGCAACAATCCACCGTGAAGGGCAACATTCCACCGTGAAGGGCAACTATCCACCGTGAAGAGCAACAATCTACCGTGATGAGCAACATTCCGACGTGAAGGGCAACATTCCACCCCCCCCCCCCCTCCCCCCCCCCCCCCCCCCCCGTGAAGGACAACATCCACCGTGAAGGGCAACAATCAACCGTGAAGAGCAACAATCCACAGTGAAGGGAAACATTTCACCAACAATCCACCGTGAAGAGCAACAATCCACCGTGAAGGGCAACATTCCACCAATAATCCACCGTGAAGGGCAACAATCCACCGGGAAGAGCAACAATCCGCCTTGAAGAGCAACAATCCACCGTGAAGAGCAACAATCCACCGTGAAGAGCATCATTCCACCAACAATCCACCGTGAAGGGCAACAATCCACCGTGAAGGGCAACAATCCACCGTGAAGGGCATAACTTGGATCAAACTAACGCAGGGAAATTTTCTGTAGCCTACACCCAAATTACTGTATGCGTGGGTTGTCCCAAACGACACAAATAACGCTTAATGATTCAACACTAATGATTGACGGTAATTAAATAGCATTCATATATATGATGAAAAAGAATCATATAAAATAAAAACTGAAACACTACATAATTTACATATGTTATAATGTTTACCTTATTTAATGCTGTTTACAGTGAGCGATGTGGTAGGAATGACTCCGATTCAGCAGTATATGTTACTTCTATCCAATGGGAGTCGTCGATGGGGCCAAACTTAAAATATCTTCGTTTGCCAAAACCCGACCTTATATTTCCAAATGTGTTACCTATCTAGGACGTATTGTGACGGATCCGCAAAAGAATCTTACATATATGGAAAAAAAAAAGGAACTTTCCTACCAGAAAAAAAAGAATAGTTTTTCTACCAGAATGTTTTTCCTACCAGATAGGTAATAACATTCTTTTATATCCTTCTATATGTGTCAGATTGTTTTGCGGATCCGACAAGATACGACTGGAAAAAATTGACCGTGAAGGGCCACATTCCACTGTGAAGGGCAACATTCCACCGAGAAGAGCAACAATCCACTGTGAAGGGCATCATTCGACCGTGAAGAGCAACAATCCACCATGAAGGGCAATAATCCACCGTGAAGGGCAACATTCCACCGAGAAGGGCAACAATCCACCGTGAAGATCAACAAACCACCGAGAAGGGCAACAACCCACTGTGAAGGGCAACACTCCACCGTGAAGGGCAACATTCCACCGTGAAGAGCAACAATCCACCGTGAAGGGAAACAACCCACCGTGAAGGGCAACAATCCAACGTAAAGAGCAACAATCCACTCTAAAGAGTAACAATCCACCGGATAAATAGAAGTGAAGAATTCGACACCACTAACATTAAAAGGTTGACAAAGTCTTTGAACGATCTGTGGCAAACGACCGATAGGATATTACACCCGGGTCTAGTGTGCACCAACACTCACGCTTACCCTATTGTCATCCCAATTAAACGAGACTGTATAAATAATCCTCGCCAGACTATATACTCTAACAAACAAGGTGACAAAAGCAAAGCACAAAGATGATGTATATACAAATATATAAAACAAAAAGCCTAAACAGCCACAAATTAAGTATTTATAGACTTGGAAATGCCACAGCAACAAGAGAATACACCATTAAGGGCACAATAAGACCATATACACCAATAAGGGCACAACCAGACCATATACACCTTACCATCCCATTCAGGACTAAGGAAGATGTCAAAACAGACAGATCGAAGCAAAAACATTCGATTTACAATGTTATACAACTTGAAGCTGAGATATGAGTCAATACTGTCACCTTTTAATGAAACAAAACCATGACCTGGACGTGATTTTATCAGTTTTTGAATTACTGGGAACATTACAAAAAGTGATCACATGAACATTTGTTTAAATAGCTCACCTACACCAGAATTGTGATCATTTTCCGTCTGTTGTCTATTAGCTTTTTCTTCATCTGCTTTGTAACAACTTGGAATTCCAACTAAATATAAAGGGACACTAGGCAATCTTCAAGTAGTTATAAACATCACAAGTATTACATCGACTAACTCCTTCCTCCGGTTTCATATTTAAATATGACTGCATCAAATACAACCTACAATTAGGTTATTTTTCTTTGTTTTATGAACTTAGCTTTACATATATTATTGGTTATCTATAATGAACACGTAGTAATATGTAAAGACAATATACTTTCAACTATTCAAATAATTAGTATAATGTTCTGCAAATAGTTATGTAAAAAAAAGTGTTTTAAAACATTCAAGATTGCGCGTGTCCCTTTAAAGAGTAGCAACATAGAATGGCCTCTCTCAGATGTGTAAACATTACCTTGACCCGGCGTCCCGCTAATCAGGCTCGAAACAGATTTGCCATCAAAGATCTTAAAATAGGACACGCGTAAAATCAAATAAACACAATAAACTGTTGTCAGTATAATGTATAATATAAATGCTGTTTTATGCAATGTTCTAATGTTATCCAAAATTACATAATTTGTTTATATACTAATTATGAATACGCTCACATTGGTGATTTGTTTTTATAAAGAAATTGTACTGAGTATTAAAACACTGTAATTTTTTAAAAGTATGTGATACCACTTATTATACTTTTAAGATGATTGTTAGCTCTGCGTACCAATTGGTTTACCTTCCAAAATAATAACTTTGGAGATTCTTTGCTTGTTGTAGCCTGGGAGTTAATTACAACGGCGGTAACCTTCAAGCAACATGTATAAGTTCGCTTAGAGGGTTTCGCGCCACCTTAACGGTTTATCATCCGATATTCTCTGATGAGAGGATTCAAGTTATTATTCCCCAGTGACCCCGAATGTAATCCCAATCTTCCTTTTCATATAAGCTACCTACACACCAAGTTCCCGGCCAATATCTCATTCCTAAGTAAACTTATTTAGGTGAAACGTTTTTTCTATTTTTAGTAACAATGACGTTGACCTTGATCCCAGTGACCCCAAAATGGAATCCCAAGCTTCCTTTTCATGTAAGGTAACACACTAAGCTTTGGGGCCAATATCTCATTCCTACAGTTGTTACCGAGCGGACACCGATATTCTATTTTCAGTAACAGTGACATTGACATTGACAACAGTGACCCAAAATGCAATCTCCAACTTCTTTTGCTCTACACAGTTGTCATATTTTTCTGTAATGCAAATATTTGTATCGCCCGATATTAAGGCTACTGTAAGTTACTTAATAGTTTTACTGTGTATGTGTTATTTTATATTTTGCTTTCAATATTAACTGTTTCAGCTGATTGGCGTGATTTGATTATAATTGCCACGTCACCAAGCTTAGCTCAAGGTGAGCTACTGATCGTCGTCGTTAACGGTGCTTTAAACGAAATATCTTAAGAAACCGCTTATATATATATATACGGTAAAGAATAGTATGCATCTTACAAGACCCTTTCTTGAGAACTGGATCACCAGGAGTCCGGGAAGATAGGTATTTAAAAAGATACCTGTGAGACAAATTATCAACCAAACAATGCTTAAACTACCACATATCGAGCGCTTTCGGCTTTAATCGCCTTCTTCAGGATATATACATAAAGTTACAAAAACAAACACATACATTTCGGAAAAAAATATTGAAAAGCAAAAACATAAACCAATTAATACTATAAACGTGGGCTTTATACGCCCATGCCAGTAATCACAGTAGTCGAACGCTACTGTACTCCCGGCGGAAGTTGTGTTTTGTGTATTGATGGATTCGATGTAAAGCTTTGTCTGTGCGGTGTGACCTTGTTACCTTTTGGTAAGTTTAGTTATTTTGCGACCTTTTCAACGAGGTTTCTTGTCCACTGGCATATTTACATACTTTGATGATGCCTCTTGCGTAAGCACGTTGATTGAAATGGCGTATAAAAGCAAAAAGTCAAATAAAAACATCGACAACAAGTGAAAATTGTGTCTACCGGATGTAAACATTTGATTAAAAAACGTTCGATTTATGATTATTTTGTATAAAACCACACATATGTAACCATGGTCTTATGGGGATAAATTCAACAACTCCAATCCATGATTTAGGGTTCTTTATATACGGGTAATATAAAGCCTGCATTATATACAAACATCACATTTAACAAACAATTCCAATATGAATGACATTGCAGCCATTACAGAAATACATTATCTACAAACGCGGCAATTTCATTAATATACCAAACAATCGAGAACTCACCAGACAAATCCATATTTAGGTTCTGCAACCAAATATTTACCAAGAATCTAATAGCTGTAGAATATATAAAACTACATTCTCAATCAGACCTTTACAAGTCTATAGAAAACTATTAAACATATATTATTACATCTCTGTACTGAAATAGGTGTTTCTCTTAGAGAAGGTAGGCAAAGACTGAGTTAGTTAGAGTTATCATGCCATGCAGTGTTAGGGGTGACCTAAGTTAGTTTTCACTCACTCAATCCTGTCAACCAAGCTGTATTTGTACAATAATCAGTTTGTCAAGACATATATGACAACCGTATACAATATAAATAATACATTGATCTCATGATAAATGGTCTCATTAACTTTTACAGTTATTACTCAGTACTGTGAACATAGCCAGCTGTGGAATAAGGGACATAAATATGAGTAAACATACTACAGAGAACTATAGCAGTTGTCTCCCTTGAACCACTATTAAAGGCACGGCTACATACTTCCCGGCTCAGTGAAATGGCTCCTGACATTTATTAACCAGATGCCAGCGCTGTAAATAAGACATTTAATTAAAAGTTATAAAATAAACACAAATAAGCATACCTGAAAATATTCAACATAACTGACTTAACCAGGTACATTTATTATCTTTGCAAATAATATTAATTCAGCAAAAATGGACCAACTTCAAAGTCTGAAAGCAAACAGATTAGCATCCATATACTATGCTGAAATAAATTCTAAAATTGTTAAACAATATTATCTGAAATGTATCCATCTCCATACGTATCTGCGAAATGGAAAACAGAACAATTAATGGGGTTTTACGTCCCGTCAACACATCATAATGGGTTAACTTGTGGCAGCAACCTCAAAGGGAAATGAGATTGATCTCGCTAAAATACACATGTCAAGTACATCATATCTTCACGACATTACATGTCGCGACAAATACTAACATCATACACTGAAAAATGGTAAAAATTAACATTATACATAATAAATTTCTTGTTTCGGTGTTGTGGCTGTCTGCTGCACAACCCATTGTCCCAATCGGTTTGGTGGTTGCCGTTCTCTGGTTGACCGTCTCGGTGGCTCCGGTTGCTGTACCAGTGTACCATCTGGGTGATCTTCCGGTGGACGTTCTGGTGGACGTTCCGGTGGATGTTCCAGTTGTACTGGCTCCAGTTGCTGCACCGGCAGATCCTCTGGTTGAACTTCCAGTTGACCATCTGGTGGATGTTCCAGTTGTGCTGGTGGACCTTCTGGTTGATGTTCCGGTGGTCTAGCTGGTCGACCTAGGGAATCTGGATCTATATCCCACACGCTGTCACGACTCGCATTAAAGTTGCTCTCATCCAATTGAAGGTTTGCATCTTCAAGGGTGCTACTTTCATGGCGTTCGCTTAGAGAGATGGTATCTGGTCCAATTCGTACTTTCTTCTGTCTAGTACCATTCTGAATAGGTTGCTCAGGTTCAGAATCTGAGCTTGAACTTTCTGTGTCGGTACTCCGAGGATTGGCTCTGGTGGGTTTACTTCTAGACACAACCTTACGGTTTGGTATCTGGCATGGGACCTCAGAGGGAATAGAGGTAAACGGTAGCAGCATATTTCTATGTAGCACCCGTATTGGACCCTGTCCATTCTCGCGTTTCACTCTGTATACAGGGATATCCCTATTTGGCATCGCGAGTACCAAATATGGATCCCTGTCCCATTTGTCTGCCAACTTCTGCTTCCCTTGCAGACCGACTTTCCTCACCAGGACTCTGTCACCATCCTCAAGCTTGCTATTCCTTACATTACGATCATATCGCTCCTTGTTCTGAACAGCGTTCTTGCTGGCTTCCTTTGCAGCAACACCATACGCAACCTGCAACCTGTCTCGCAGCTTCTTGCCATACGTCTGTGGTTCTGATGCAGCTTCTTCAGCATCTACTGAAGTACCTAAGTAGGCATCTACTGAGAGACGAGGATGCCACCCGAACATGAGATAGTGGGGCGAATAACCAGTTGCATCACTCTTCGTTGCGTTGTATGCCTGGACCATTGGCGCTACGTAGGATTTCCAATCCTGTTTTTGGTCCTCTTCCAAGGTCCCAAGCATTTTCAACAAGGTCTGGTTGAACCGTTCCGCTGATCCATTACCCATGGGGTGGTATGGTGTAGTTCTGGTTTTCTTAATCTGGGCGATCTTGCACAGCTCCTTGATGACGTTCCCGACAAAATTCCGTCCCTGGTCACTGTGTAGTGTCTCCGGAAAACTGTAGTATCGGAAAAAATTGTCATACAAGGCTCTGGCAGTCGTCTGGGCCGTCTGGTTGCGACAAGGAATAGCTTGAGCATACCGAGTGAAGTGATCTGTGATGACCAGAATATGCTCAAAGCCTCCTTTTGACCTCTCCAGACTAAGAAAGTCCATGCAGACCAATTCCATTGGTCTTGTAGTCATTATAGGGTGTAGTTCTGCTACCACCCTAACTGGTGTCTTCCGACGAATACATCTGCCACAGGTTTCCACTTTCCTGTTAACATCGCCTTCCAAGCCAGGCCAATAAAAGCGTTGTCTAGCCAACCACAGAGACTTCTCCTTTCCTTGATGTCCAACATCATCATGGATGCCTTTCAGGGCAATGCTCCTGTAAGTCTCTGGGATGACTAACTGTCTTGTCTGTTGACCATCAAAGGAGGCGGTTCTGTACAGAATGTCATCCTCTACGTTAAGGCGATTCCATTCCCGAAGGAACTTCTGTACAGTGCGTGTTTCTCTCCTGAGGTCTTCCTCCCTTGGCCGAGAACCGCATCCAAGGTGGTCTAATACTCTGGCTATGGTGGCATCTTTTCTCTGTTCCTGCTGCCAGTCTATCTGGTTAAAAGGTTCCGATGTTACAATTTCCTCACCGGCCGGTTGAGGTCCTACAACTTCCGAAACACAGTGCACCAAGGGTAGTGATGCTTTAACTGCATGGCAGATTGCTTTAACCTGATCAGGAAAGATCAACTCTGGTTGTCTTGACAGACTATCAGCATCAACATTAAGCTTTCCAGGACGATAAATGATGGTGAACTGGAAGTTGCTTAATGCTGATATCCAGCGGTGTCCTGTGGCATCAAGCTTGGCTGTTGTTAGCACATAGGTCAACGGGTTGTTGTCCGTTACGACCTGAAATGTAGTTCCCATGAGGAAGTCATGAAACTTGTCTGTAATCGCCCATTTCAGTGCTAAAAACTCCAACTTGTGCGCTGGGTACTTCTTTTCACTGGGTCTCAGTCCCCTACTGGCATATGCTATTACGCGTTCCTTGCCTTCCTGAAGCTGGTATAGTACAGCGCCTAAACCAAATCCACTGGCATCCGTGTGTAGGATCATAGGTTTTGTATAATCAGCATATCCAAGGACTGGTGGTGTCGTCAGTTTTTCTATCAAAGTATCAAATGCTTGTTGTTGGTCCTCTCCCCATTTCCACACAACAGCTTGTTTCTTGATCTTTTTCTTTGCTTTCTTGGCAGCTTTTGTTGTTCCATGACCCTCCAGCAAGGCATTTAGGGGTTGTGCAACTTGGGAGAAGTTCTTCACGAACCGCCTGTAATAGCCTGCAAAGCCAAGAAATTGTCGCAGTTCCTTGATATTGGTTGGTGGCTTCCAATTCTTGATAACTGCTGTCTTCTCTGGGTCAGTTGCTATTCCATATTCTGACACAACATGGCCCAAGTAGTTCACTGAGCTTTTGAACAGCTCACATTTACTGGGTTTTAACAATAGCCCATGTTGTTCCAATCTGGAGAACACTCCTTCCAGACGTTTAACGTGTTCTTCGAATGTCTTCGAAAACACTAAAATATCATCAAGGAAAATGAGACAGTCCCTTAAATGCATATCACCCATGCACTTCTCCATAAGCCTTTGAAATGTGGCAGGTGAGTTTGAAAGTCCCATTCCCATGCGATTCATCTCATAGAATCCGAGATTACCTACGGAGAAAGCAGTGTACGGTTTCGAAGACTCCTCCATTTCCACTTGATAGTAGCCTGATCGAAGATCTAGCTTCGAAAAGTACTTTGATCCGCTCAAGGTATCAATAGTGTCGTCAAATCTAGGCAACATATATGCGTCCTTTCGTGTTTTGTTGTTTAGATGCCTCCAGTCTAAACAAAATCGCAGGGAACCATCCTTTTTCCTAACAAGTACCACATTAGATGAGAATGGGCTGTCAGATTCTCTAATGGCATCTGCTTCAAGCATCTCCCTAATGTGCTGTCGTACTTCTTCATACATGCCTGGTGGTATCCTCCTGTATGGCATTTTGAAAGGAGTATCGTCTTCTAGCACGATCTTGTGCTGACCTAGGTCAGTCTTACCAATATGGGTTGCTCCTTTCGAAAATATATGGTCCCAAGTTCCTAAGATCTGACGGACACGTGCAAGTTGCTCCTCCGTGAGATTTGCCGTATCAATTCTGACTCCAAGTTCTTCCAGGGGTGAAACATTACCCTCCTTAGTCACTGTCATACTGCCAAGATCCGAGGCCAGGTTATCCAACACCTTGACTTCACTGATCTGGCAAATATCAGACTTGGGTCGAAATGTAATAGATTTAGTAGACATGTTACAAATTTTAACTGCAATCTTGGCACAATTACCGCGTTGTTCCAGATTAACCACTCTCGGACAGACTGTATATCCGGATGGAGAATCTGCCTGCAAGTTCTCAGTAACAACAGTACTGACATTATGGCTAACATGTCTAGCTGTACCATTAATTGTAACGGTTTCATAAGGTGCAACCTTTATCCCTTTCTTGTTGCTGGACTTCACTGTAAACGTATTGCAACTTATGCTGTCCATAGCAACTTTCCACTCTTCCGGAATATCAGATGAGGAATTATCTGTATCCTGTGCAAGAACATTCTTACACAAACGAATAACGTTGGTTCCTATAAGCACTGGACAATTACTATTCAAATGTGTATCCGGTACGACTAAAACAGGTACATCAAATAAAATATCAGATAAATATGGAACTAAAATAGTACATTCAATAAAACCAATATACTTCAACAGTGATCCATCAGCAATGGAAACCTTTAAACCCAGTGTATCCAAACTGTGTAGAACCGGTGGATCTGTTAAAGAACGATAAAAAGACTCGGATACTGTAGAAATCATCGACCCAGTATCCAACAAGGCTCTGACCCGTGATCCCTGTAAGAAAATATCACTTTCATTAGAGCTACCTATCATTTTCTCTAATATATCTTGGCCTATATATTCACCAGCCTCTGGTTGGCCATCAACAGAGACGGTTAAGCTTTTGGCTGTTGATTCCCTCTACCATAACCATTCTGTTGGCCCCTGTTGTCTTCCGTACGGTGGTTGTTGTTACTGCCACCTGGATAGTTGTATGGTGGATTGTTGCCATAACGGAAACCACGTCCACGACCTCGACCCCTGAAAGTGTTCTGGGAGAAGTCTCTGTTCCTGTCATCCCTCTGATCCAGCCTATTGAGGATCATGTCCATCTTCTCGTCTATCTTCCTATCCAGCCTCTTTTCCAACACATCCATTCTTTTCTCCAGCTTCCTCTCCACATCTGCAATCCCCAGAGACACAGGTGCTTCCGCTGTCACCGGCTGGTGACCCACCTTCTTGAGTGGTGCGGTGGTCTTAGCATCTGAAGGAGTGATACTAATCTCCTTGTCCACCATGCGTATCTCCCGCAGAAGCTCATCATAATTTGACAGGGTGTCATACTTATGCCGGGTCTGGCTCTTGAGCTGCTCAGATCGGAGTGACGTCCAAAACTTATGCCGCATCAGGTCATTCTTGGCCTCCTTGGCAAGATGTTTGTTGTCAATGGCAATCTGTAACAAACTTTCCAAACGGCAACTAAAAGATGTGACAGATTCCTCCGATTTCTGAAAACTATTAAAAAATTCCTGCATAATCATGCCATTGGTAGAAATATCACCAAAAAGGGCATCCAACTTCTTTAACATATCTGTTATGGTGGCCTTTTCCCCTAAAGGTATGAGCATTCTTCTTGCTGTTCCCCGCAGAGACCTCCTTATGGCTTGAGTAAGGATGCTCGGAGTTATATCCGGGTCCTCTGTCAAACAACGTATCTCGAAGCGCCACTCGCTGTACGTAACGTCCCCTTTCTGGTCGTCACCTGAGAAAAAGGGAATCTTAGGAATGGACGATTGCGCAACAAGACGAGTTGCATCCTCTGTCTTAGAAACACTCAAATCTCCACTCGCCTTAGCCTTCATACTGGTGGTCTCATACACCTCGTACAACCTAGACTTAGGTGTACTACTAATCGGCTTCCGTGGTGTTACATCATATCTACCACTCTTAATCAATAAGTCGATCATCTCCTGCTCTGACAGAGCTTCCTTAGGACTTCCATCTGTTTTCGCCGCCATCATATTTTCTACCTTAAACACTTTATCACAGTAACACACAACTATCACTATATCAAAAACACTAAAGTTATGTAATCACAATCTGAACTATCACTGAAAATGAACAAAAATATTAATTCCCTGAAATAAATTGTCCGTTATTCAAGAGATAACATCTATATATGCACTATTACTAATTAACCGCTGAAAAATAATACTATCAGCGATTAAATTCCTGAAATTATCAACAAGTGTTAAGTGAAAATCTCTGACAAATAACCCAAAGACTAATCTATGTCAGTGACAATAGTAATCAAAAGATAAATCACTTATAAACTACCCTGAGAATAAATAGATCCAAACTATTAATTCCTGGAAATAAATTGACACATAATATTACTTCCTGAAAATAAATATAAACAATAAATTATTTCCTGAAATAATAAACACTGTATACACAATTTCCTGAAATAATTTCACAAAAGCACAAAAATATCCTGAAAACAGTCTCAAAATATCATATCACACTTCTAAACGCAAGCTGGCACATATAAATACACATATAATATATAAATATTATGCACAAATATAACTATAAATACCTTTTTCTTCCATCGCTTTCTCCTCGGTAAAGTGCAAGTGAATGTGAATGGATTTTAAAGAAAAGAGTGAATGTGTGAAGGGATGATTAAACAGACCAGAAGAAAAGTCAGTGAGAAAACACCCTTATAAATTAACTAGTATACCAACTTCTACGTGGTAACCAGATAATTATTATACACTCAAAAACTCAAATATCTATATCTCAAACCCAAAACACTAATGACACTTTAATGTGTATACTACCGGTACCCAAAATATATCCGGTTCCAACTGTAAATTCTAAACCTCTATGACATCCTAAAGATATCAAAATCCGCACTTATTTTATCAATTCTTTTGAAAAGAATACCAAATAACTATCTCTGCTCTAAAAAAGAGTTCACTGATCAATACCAATATTCAAAATCACACACTATAATAGTGTTGAAAATCTATCACTGTATGTTAAGTTCACAAACTTAATACACACGCAAAAAGCACAAAAATAAATATAATCACTTTTAAGTGTTCACACTAGTGTTCATTAAGAATGACACTTGGTTGGTCAAGAAAAGACACTTTCACTAAGTATACATGTATAATACTCTGGAATATACCAGAAATTGCTGCACAATAAGGTCTATATGCCTAAATAATGTTTATTGTCACTAATAATGAAGCATATCATACTATCTCATAATTTAGTTTACACCAGAATATCACCAAACATCCCTCTAAACATGACCCAAATATCTTACAACTGACTGTTGTAAATCTGACCTAGTCTAAAAATAGACTCACTGTGTTGACCAGTCTAAAATTAACCAAAACTTACACAAATTCTGTGACTGCAATTATCTGGTGAAAACTATAATATTTAGATATTACATTACTTCGTTATTGTAAAAGAATATAAAATGCACGAATAAAGTAAAAGTTTCACTTACAGCAATCCATTATAATCCTTTATAACAATCCTTTTTCTATGAAAAACACACACAACAATTGTCACATGTTCCAGTTACACACCCGATTTTGTCCTGGTTCTCCAACGTCGATCACTGCCGAATAACATCATGACCTCTGTAAAGAGTTCACGAAACGTAAACACGTTTGATAAATTAACACCGGAATTCCTTGCGATCGCGCGAAATAAATATTATGCTAGATCTAGACTTTAATTTCCAAAGTAGGCCTCCTATCAGATCTGCTGCAGCGCTATAAACGAAACACTATAACGAATCATCCATTGCACTCCCGCCATCCTGATCTTTGGAATCGGACACTTATAGTCGTCGTCGGAGTCGGCATCTGGCTGGCTTAAATTTCTCTGTCCCCCGTTGGGCGCCATTTGTAACCATGGTCTTATGGGGATAAATTCAACAACTCCAATCCATGATTTAGGGTTCTTTATATACGGGTAATATAAAGCCTGCAATATATACAAACATCACATTTAACAAACAATTCCAATATGAATGACATTGCAGCCATTACAGAAATACATTATCTACAAACGCGGCAATTTCATTAATATACCAAACAATCGAGAACTCACCAGACAAATCCATATTTAGGTTCTGCAACCAAATATTTACCAAGAATCTAATAGCTGTAGAATATATAAAACTACATTCTCAATCAGACCTTTACAAGTCTATAGAAAACTATTAAACATATATTATTACATCTCTGTACTGAAATAGGTGTTTCTCTTTGTAACCATGGTCTTATGGGGATAAATTCAACAACTCCAATCCATGATTTAGGGTTCTTTATATACGGGTAATATAAAGCCAGACAAATCCATATTTAGGTTCTGCAACCAAATATTTACCAGAATCTAATAGCTGTAGAATATATAAACTACATTCTCAATCAGACCTTTACAAGTCTATAGAACACTACTAAAATATATATTATTACATCTCTGTACTGAAATAGGTGTTTCTCTTAGAGAAGGTAGGCAAAGACTGAGTTAGTTAGAGTTATCATGCCATGCAGTGTTAGGGGTGACCTAAGTTAGTTTTCACTCACTCAATCCTGTCAACCAAGCTGTATTTGTACAATAATCAGTTTGTCAAGACATATATGACAACCGTATACAATATAAATAATACATTGATCTCATGATAAATGGTCTCATTAACTTTTACAGTTATTACTCAGTACTGTGAACATAGCCAGCTGTGGAATAAGGGACATAAATATGAGTAAACATACTACAGAGAACTATAGCAGTTGTCTCCCTTGAACCACTATTAAAGGCACGGCTACATATACATAATAATATTAACATCTAAGAAAAGGGGAACTTAGTATAGGTACACTCAGTTTCTTGTTAATTTAGCTATTTTCTGTGGTTGAAATGGATCGTACTATCCATATTTACTATACTCATAGTTGCAGGTTCGGTGTATTGTAGTTGCGTTCAGCCTTCAAACGTGTGTACTCCTAGTTGGGGTTAAACCATGTTTAATACGAAACCGATAACGGAGACATTTGATACATTTTTCATGTTTACGAATGTTTTTAACCCACCAATGTGGCCTCCACTTAAGATATGTCAATCCAAAATAATTTGAATAAAAATTAACTGACAAAGATTGAAAAAAAAATGAGTACATGTATCAGTGATAACTCTCCCATTTTTATGGAGTGAGTTGTCATGTAAAGTCCGTCCGTGTATACGTGCATATCCTATATTCGTTGAACAGTACCATTACTGATTTCGGTATAACAGTATACTATTCTCACTGTTTAGTACAAAGAACTATAACCCTTGGACAATGATGAAATTTCAGCGCAATGGGGCATATATATAAACTAAGATATACATAATAAAACATCCTAAATACTTCTTTCTATTTCAGACAGGTATGGATGAAATAAAATGCTACTGTTGTTCAAAGAAGTCACATGACTTTCCGGGCATAATGACTATTAAATTGCCAACCACAACACAGAAGAGCCGACAATTAAATGTTACTTCATCTGGAACAGATGCACAAAGTATTACCATATTTTTCCATCAGATATAAAAACAGAGCAAACTAATCACTCCAAACGCGACGTTTCATCAAAGGAATCACGATTTTATCCAAACCACACCATTCATCAAGACGCAAGTTAAAAACATGTTTCGCGCATTTCTTAGATGTAGAAGTAAAGTTGTTGTTTTTTTAGAGGATAAAATATTCTGGAATTTTGGAAATGTTCACAGTTTGTAATGAAGGTTTAGGATGATACGGAATGAAAATGTTTAGCCTGATGAAAACGTGTACCAATTTGATGACGATTTACAAATGAATGAGGATCAAAAGCGCATGAGTAACAATAAAAGTATCACAAAGAAACTTTTATTTAGTTTATTAAAAGGATATTTAGAAATATGTATAAATGCATTCAACTGTATGTTATAATTTATGGCCGTAAGGTTGGAGTGAAATATACCCAATATGCATGTGTTAAATTGAACAGTTAAGCGATTTGAAAGTGTCAGTCAGGGTGTTGAATTATAGTGTTATTCGTTAATTTTAAGAAGACATGTGACAATATTGAAAGTTATAAGTACATGTAATATCAGTGTTATAAAAAATATGAATTTGCATGTGAATTATATTACATTTAATGATACACGTGTATGACATGAATGTTTTAAATAATACAACATGATATATTACATGCCTTTTCATGACATGTTTGTTTTGAATGTTGTGAATGCAAGATGTTTAATAAAGATGTGTATTTATAAACGAAGTCAGTGCGTCTTTTTTATCTGCAGTCATGAACAAGTAACAACGTTTCACAATCCATTCCCAAACCGTGTTGTTATGCATGAGTTATCAGCGATAATAAAAAAAAAGATACTAATAAAGAGGACCTGTATTTGAAATTCAATCTGCTACTAGCAGAAAACCTGCTACCACTCTAAATATTGCATTTTTATTCTTTTTGGATGTGGTGGAGTGGTATTCGATGGAACCTACTCACCAGATGATATATTCTGATGAAGTAAAACAGTTGTGGAACATTGGTCCCAAACTCTTTTAGGGCAAATGTCTGGTTGGAAAAACAAAGGTCAATTAGAAAAAGGCCGTACCAAGCTAGAAAAGTATTCTATCAGTTTTTCAGTTCCCAGTATATATTGCCTAAACGGCGCATATTTGGCTGATCAATTGAAAGATATTAAACTAAATATTCATGTCATTAACTGCTCCATTAAAGGCATGTCGAGCGTGATATGAAAAACATGTCTGGGGATAACCCTTTGATTTAGAATTGATACAACAAAATATTGGATACTTATACATATATCACACACTTAATTAGGCTAATTCAATCCTATCCATATATTATTATTAAATATGTACATAAACGAAATTTCTATATTGTATTCACGTACCTTTTTTCAGATCGCATATGACTTTTTCAACACAACTACAATACAGTAGTTTACCAACTAGGGTGACAGTGAATATTTTAAAAATTGCAACTATGAGTACACCGTGTTTTGACAGAAACCTTTCTTTATCTTTATAATCTCACAAATAACTGCTAATGACCCACACATTTTCAAGGTCTGTGGATTATTCCTGACATGACACAATTCAAAAACTGATACAATTGTACCTCGTTTGTACAAAATAAGCAATTGTTTACAACTGGTTTACGATTGTCAAGTGTTGTGGACAGACAACCCGACTGTTATTACATTATTCATTGTCAAAAACAAGTGTTTGTATATGCTGGACTACAACTAAGGATTCTGTAATCAACTGCAATCAACGATTTTCTGAAAATCTACCAATAAATAAGTTTTTTAACGCCATCAGTCGGACACCTCTATCAGATGTGGTGATATTGCGTAATATTTCAACACAACTTCCGTTGGGAGTACAGTAGCGTTTGTCTACTGTGAGTAATGGTATAACACAGTTGTAAGGTGGTAACAGTGTATATGTATGACACAAACGTTGCTATACGTTTAAAGTTTGTTCACATAGAAAACAAACTAATTCCGAAGACAGTAGTACATTAGTACATTTACTGTTTGCATTTACAACATTGACTGCTAAATATTGAATGGCACCAAGATGGTGTGCTAACAATTTAGGTAATAGTAATGCTAGTAGTAAAACAATATAATGAGATTATTGTATCATACCTTGATTAAGTCAAAGTACACGTGTTGACATTGTATTTATTATCATTCACACTAGTGTTTGTTTAGTGCTGTACAAATCTCACCGACTACAAATCAGTAGGACTGATATTACTTACTGGTCCTTTGGGATTCTCAAGCCCAATCTGTGTGGCTTTAAAGTAGAATATCGCTGTCCGGGGTGTAAATGTAATAGCCAAACGATTTATTAAATAATGAGATTATCCATCCCTACAAATCCGCGAAGATGAAAAGCATATACCTACGGGCGCCCATCGTTGATCCAGTCACATACTGTAATTGTATCAGGTACTATAGATACAATTGTAAACGGAAAAAAATCGCCATGCGAATTATTCAATTATTTTTACACAAATTAAAGGTGAACTGCATGGTAACAGGTGAGACACTTCTGAATGTTAAGAATGTTAAGGCTTGTTTCAGACTGTGTGTATAGCTATTTATAGTATGTCATATATCAACACTGGATAAACCTGGCGCTTAGCTTTATTTAATTATCATAGACCATATATGACTTGATATTGTATAAAGGAGAATGTAGGAATTATGCGCGCATGCACCCGTGTCAGTTTCTGTTGAGCTACCGTTTCCGAACATATTTTGTTTACTTTGCAAAATAATATGTGATGCTTTCTGGTCCCTGTAGTTTTCTTTTCAGGGAGATGTTTACACTGTATTGAAAATGATCGCACTATTGGGAAAACAATGAATGGTATAGATGAACACAGCTGTATAAGGTATTCGAATGGTTTTCACTAAATTAGCTTATAAATTAATATTAATAGTATTTAATATTGAATGACTGAAAATAAAA
This sequence comes from Cyrtodaria siliqua, assembly GCA_037043455.1. Classification (NCBI taxonomy): domain Eukaryota; kingdom Metazoa; phylum Mollusca; class Bivalvia; order Adapedonta; family Hiatellidae; genus Cyrtodaria; species Cyrtodaria siliqua. Next base: position 38,793 of record JAWPHD010011687.1, read on the forward strand.
TAAACAAGACAGTATGGGTGTGGCGAGACATTTTAATCAATCCAATATACATGGCAAATCAGTAGACCATGGACTCTGCTGGTGGTAGTAAGGACTGGTTCCTGTAAATTGCTCCATAGAAACAGATATCCACCGATGTTCCATATATTGGCACTAGTAACCATGAATCGCGTCCTTGTACATCAGTGTATGTGTCGTAGAAATGCGCTATTGCGCTATTATAGTCGTCAGAAACACAGCATTTACAATAGACAGAGATGGTCCTTATACGCCAATATCTGAAACAGACTGAAAAGATCTTCAGATTCCATGTAAACAGATTATTATCAATAACCTATGGAATATATATTTATATTACATCCATATCAATCTTTTTTGGTAGAGCGGGTGGGGCTCACTGTTGTACTTTTCCAATTCGGTGTTATTGTATAGCGATGTGTCTTGCTTGCAAACCAAACCTCGAATGACTTATTAAAATGACTACTTCACTGCGTGGTCATTTACCGCAAAATGCATTTCAACGAAATGCATGATTATCACAATAATCCTCAACTGAACTTTTGTATAATTAGCTACCACGTGATACATATGATCACGTGATACTTTTAACTTCTTCGAATATCGTCTGCTTACAGACCGTCTTTTGAACTAAACAAATATAAATTTATATATGTATTTTATATGAATGTTATTTTTCTGTATAATGGGTCGGTTTTGTACACGACACATGATGGTGGTCTAAATAAAATAAATATCCCTTATGCATTTATTTTGTTTAATATAATTATAATCAAAAAATATGTATGTTCATATTGATGTGGTGATTGAAATTTATAAAAGAAAAAATAATATCACTTAAGCCGGTGCTAGGACGCATGAGAGATGTTGCACCAATATTACCCCTTATGAACAGACTCAATAAAACCGAGTCTGCTGCTTTTATCTCTCGTTTGTGTTTGTTGCTTCCATGAGACCCACTTTTCAGTATTTATTGAAGATGTAATCATATACATTTTGATTGTTGTATAATATAAATTCCGCATCATTGTTTTTACCATTGATCGTAAATATTTGTAAGAAACTATATGTTATTATTAGTTATTGGGTTTGTTACTGTCCCCCTACAGAAATATGTGGGGTCAGTAAGATTTATAGGGGGCGAGGCGATAGCCGAGTCCCCCTATACATCTGACTGACCCCACATATTTCTGTAGGGGGTCAGTAACAAACCCAATAACTGATTTATTGCATCGAGCAACTTTTTTAAGGCAAACGCCGATATTTAACCCATTATAATGGAGCGTAAACGTCATTGAGACTTTCCCGCAATTTGACGTCATGACGTTGACGTCACGACCGGTACAGTTTAAAAACATTATTAAATTTACTTATTATGTTTGTTACTAACGATTTAAAGATCTATTTGCAAATGATTTAAACTTTGAATCAAAAGTGTAGTCCATATTGTTTTAGTGACCCTCTATGAAATCTACTGACCCACTATAGAATAATAGAGGGTCACCATGTGACCGCTCTATTCCAATGAAATTCCTAGGATTTTGTGCGAGGTGCAATAAATATCTATATTTCCTCAAGGGTCATTTACGGCGTATTGCAAATTATGTACTAAACTATGTACGGTTAAATGTGTATGACCTAGACCCTAGTTGACCTATGATAAGAAAATAAAAGCTTCTTCGTGATGAATTTCTGTCATGGTTTCAAAAAGAATATATTGACAACACGACATCTAGGATAACCGCGGTTACTATGTAAACGGATGAAACATTAAACACGTATCTTCTCAAGGACCACTTAACACATGTCAACACGTTTTCTTTATTAATAATCAAAAACACATATATTATCAAGTTAAATGCAGTCCAAAGGGTCAACAATGGCCGTGCCCCGGGGGTACAAATTTAGTATACGAAGATTTTGCTTATTTGATATAGACTTATATTAGGAAAAAATAACTTGAAAATCTTCTAATCGTTTTCTCTGAAACCAGAAGGAAACCTATGATCCTCTATCGAGTTTGCTCAAATCTTGATCTTAGGGTCAAATCTATTTTGAGCGTGTATTAGACCTTATTTGTAAAGAGAGGTACAAGAGTAATGAAACGGCTGATGGTCTGGTTATATTGACTACTTGATGGTTACTAATCTCAAAGTCTCTTTGCAAAGGGTATAAACATTCAGCTAAAGTCTGAGATCGACTTCAGGTGTTTCAAATTCTCTCACATTGGACTATTGAGTTGTGATAGAATCATATCCTCTAGGTTTCTAGGCTTTTGAGCTAGTACTGGGTTAAGACACGTTGGGATAAAGAAGGGTTTGCATGGTTCTTCGTCAGGAATTCCCAGGGTTAAGACAGTGGTAACACATACCGGTCGTGTCTGTCCAATGAACCCGAGAATTCGAGTCTGAGCTCGTGGATTACACGGACTAAGCCACAGCCACGGTGTGCAAATAAAGACCTCAGTTGCAGACTTTTAAAATATAAAAGTAATTTAAGAACTCTTCTACGACAAGGACTATCACAACCTGACTTCTATGGTGATGCGATTTACAAACTTCGTCAGATCCCTGATCATAATTCACATTCATAAATATTTATAAAACTTGTTAACAAATTCATCAAAGGAGATTATGACCCTATCATTTGCAACGCACTGCATATATAGTGGTTGACCCATTTACAGTTCGTCACTATGCTTTCCTCTTTGATTGTGCGATGAACGGACAGATTGTGGACCCTATGATGACGTCTATTTAAATCCTCATAGGACGATAGCTTTTGATGTTTGTCAAGGCATCAAACATGAATTTAATGAATTTCAAAGAGCGATTATATTATCACAAATGCCTCTTTTTCATGGGGGAGGCGTGATGGCCTTTTGCTGATTTTTGTTGGTGAGAGTGCGGGTGTAGACATATTCGGCATTTGTTTTTTGAGGTCCTCGGTATGGATTGACTTCAATGATAGATTCTGAAGCGTGTCGTGCTCAGATCGCTCAGATCGCGCAATCCATTGAATATTTTCGTATAGCATTATATCGTAGAGAACATGCCGGCCCGACCTCACTTTCTTTTTCGAATGAACTATACGTTTTCTAAAAGACGACAAGTGGAGTTATTGAAATTTTGAGCCGTTGTTAAATATCCTAGTTAACTTACTGGAAGGAACAAAGAGAGAGGTTGCCGAATGAAGAGTAACAGGTGTAAGGCATGCATACATAAGCTGTATAATCACACAATCTACTACAATGAAAATTATTTAGTTCTGGCTAACAAATGGTCATGTTAGCTATTTACCCTTGTTTTATGTTGTAATTGGGGCACAGTTGTCTTCCTTTCTTTTTTTTAAGCTGAGAGGGAAATGTCCTATTAGTTCTTTTTCAAACTGGGGAGATAAATGTCTTCTCATACATTTGAACTGGGCCGCCTCGGGTATGGGTGTAGGTGGGTGGTAGTAGGGACACACTTGGGAGGGATACATGTCCACTTAATCATTTTTGAATTGGTGGCGGGGTGGTTTCGGTATTAAAGGCAGTATATCAGGATTGGCATATTTTTAGATTTATTCAAATACCTTTTTTATATTTAAGATCAAAATTTAATTCGGATATTAGTTTACCGATGACAAATGAAAATAATAGGACTAACAATTTCCAACAAAACAAACAGCTAGTCTGTACTTATGATCTGTTAATTGCCTTGCATGGGTGTTCCAAACATAAAAGCTAAAAGCGAATGGTTTGAATTGACGCTTTCCATAATAATCTTATCTAAATAACATCAAAGCATATCCGTAGGACAAGCCGAAGGGCCAGTGTAATACTCTGATCGGGGGACAGTGTGTGTTTTAGCCCCACCCCCCACCGAAAATATTTTCAAACATGGAACTGAGTCCTGAATCTTTTCTGCCACAGAGCAAAAACTTATGAACCATGTGGCGTATAAATGTAGCCATAATTAAAATGTAGCTGAAATGAAAATGTCTAACAAGTAATCAGTTCTTAGAAATGTTTATTTGGCTCTCCAATATCTGAAACGGTCCTACAGTGCCCTATTATTTCTGAAACACACATATTATATTTGTTTGGCCTTTATCAAATCTTAATAAATGTAAAGAGTGTCGGCTCAGTTTGCTCATTCATTCAGGAAGTTTGAATAGCAAAGTTGTTACAATGGTGCGCTTAATTTTATTTATTTCTGTTATTTCAGTGGCGAAAGTAGTATATAGTTATTGCATTACTGGCAGGGGTCCGGAATGCGTTGTTATTTCTCCAAGTTACGAGAGTGTAAAACAATGGGCCACGTGTTTGACAAGTACATACATACAGTTGAAATCGAAGGGACAACATATTTGTGAATCATCTGCACCCTACTGCTATTATCAGTGCATGCTTGAAGTACATAACCAGGAGACATGTAAGAATATATATTTTAAAATATTTTATTCATATCATGATGATGTCTACTGGTATATTCATTATACTGACACCGGGCCGACCAGTCCTAGAACTGCACTACATACGTGATGTATTCTTGTATCTTCATTATACTGAAACAGGGCCGACCAGTCCTAGAACTGCACTATATATGTGATGTCTGCTTGTATCTTTGACCTCAATGTTCATTATACTGACACGGGGCCGACCAGTACTAGAACTGCACTATATATGTGATGTCTACTTGTATCTTTGACCTCAATGTTCATTATACTGACACCGCGCCGACCAGTCCTAGAACTGCTCTATATATGTGATGTCTTCTTGTATCTTTGAGCTTAATATTCATTATACTGACACCGACCCGACCAGTCCTAGAACTGCACTATATATGTGATGTCTACTTGTATCTTTGACCTCAATGTTCATTATACTGACATCGGCCCGACCAGTCCTAGAACTGCTCTATATATGTGATGTCTTCCTGTATCTTTGACCTCAATGTTCATTATACTGACACCGGGCCGACCAGTACTAGAACTGCACTATATATGTGATGTCTACTTGTATCTTTGACCTCAATGTTCATTATACTGACACCGGGCCGACCAGTCCTAGAACTGCTCTATATATGTGATGTCTTCTTGTATCTTTGAGCTCAATATTCATCATACTGACACCGACCCGACCAGTCCTAGAACTGCACTATATATGTGATGTCTTCTTGTATCTTTGAGCTCAATATTCATTATACTGACACCGACCCGACCAGTCCTAGAACTGCACTATATATGTGATGTATTCTTGTATCTGTGAGCTCAATGTTCATTATAGTGACACCGGGCCGACCAGTCCTAGAACTGCACTATATATGTGATGTCTGCTTGTATCTTTGACCTCAATGTTCATTATACTGACACCGGGCCGACTAGTCCTAGAACTGCACTATATATGTGATGTCTACTTGTATCTTTGACCTCAATGTTCATTATACTGACAACGACCCGACCATTCCTAGAACTGCACTATATATGTGATGTATTCTTGTATCTTTGACCTCAATGTTCATTATACTGACACCGGTCCGACCAGTACTAGAACTACACTATATATGTGATGTCTTCGTGTATCTTTGAGCCCAATATTCATTATACTGACACTGGGCCGACCAGTCCTAGAACTGCACTATATATGTGATGTCTTCTTGTATCTTTGAGCTCAATATTCACTATACTGACACCGACCCGACCAGTCCTAGAACTGCACTATATATGTGATGTATTCTTGTATCTTTGAGTTCAATGTTCATTAAACTGACACCGGGCCGACCAGTCCTAGAACTGCACTATATATGTGATGTCTTCTTGCATCTTTGAGCTCAATGTTCATTATACTGACACCGGGCCGACCAGTCCTAGAACTGCACTATATATGTGATGTCTGCTTGGATCTTTGACCTCAATCTTCATTATACTGACACAGGGCCGATCAGTCCTAGAATTACACTTTATATGTGATGTCTTCTTGTATCTTTGACCTTAATGTTCATTATACTGACACCGGGCCGACCAGTCTAGAACTGCACTTTATATGTGATGTCTACTTGTATCTTTGACCTCAATGTTCATTATACTGACACCGGGCCGACCAGTCCTAGAACTGCACTTTATATGTGATGTTTTTTTGTATCTTTGAGCTCAATGTTCATTATACTGACACCTGCCCGACCTATCCTAGAACTGCACTTTATATGTGATATCTTCTTGTACCTTTGAGTTCAATGTTCATTAAACTGACACCGGCTCGACCAGTCCTAGAACTGCACTATATATGTGATGTATTCTTGTATCTTTGACCTCAGTGTTCATTATACTGACACCGGCCCGACCAGTCCTAGAACTGCAATATATATGTGATGTCTTCTTGTATCTTTGACCTCAATGTTCATTATACTGACACCGGCCCGACCAGTCCTAGAACTGCACTTTATATGTGATGTCTTCTTGTATCTTTGACCTTAATGTTCATTATCCTGACACCGGGCCGACCAGTCCTAGAACTGCACCTTGCATGTGATGTCTTCTTGTATCTTTGACCTCAATATTCATTATACTGACACCGGGCCGACAAGTCCTAGAACTGCACTTTATATGTGATGTCTTCTTGTATCTTTGACCTCAATGTTCATTATACTGACACCGGGCCGACCAGTCCTAGAACTGCACTTTATATGTGATGTATTCCTGTATCTTTGACCTCAATGTTCTGTATACTGACACCGGCCCGACCCGTCCTAGAACTGCACTTTATATGTGATGTCTTCTTGTATCTTTGACCTCAATGTTCATTATACTGACACCGGCCCGACCAGTCCAAGACCTGTACATTATATGTTCATTATACTGACACCGGCCCGACCTATCCTAGAACTGCACTTTGTATGTGATGTCTTCTTGTATCTTTGAGCTCAATGTTCATTATACTGACACCGGCCCGACCAATCCTAGAACTGCACTATATATGTGATGTCTTCTTATATCTTTGACCTCAATGTTCATTATATTGACACCGGCCCGACCAGTCCTAGAACTGCACTTTATATGTGATGTCTTCTTGTATCTTTGACCTCAATGTTCATTATACTGACACCGGCCCGACCAGTCCTAGAACTGCACTTTATATGTGATGTCTTCTTGTATCTTTGACCTCAATGTTCATTATACTGACACCGGGCCGACCAGTCCTAGAACTGCATCTTGTATGTGATGTCTTCTTGTATCTTTGACCTCAATGTTCATTATACTGACACCGGGCCGACCAGTCCTAGAACTGCACTTTATATGTGATGTCTTTTTGTATCTTTGACCTCAATGTTCATTATACTGACACCGGGCCGACCAGTCCTAGAACTGCACTTTATATGTGATATCTTCTTGTATCTTTGACCTCAATGTTCATTATACTGACACCGGCACGACCAGTCCTAGAACTGCATTTTATATGTGATATCTTCTTGTATTTTGACCTCAATGTTCATTATACTGACACCGGCCCGACCAGTCCAAAAACTGCACATTATATGTGATGTCTTCTTGTATCTTTGACCTCAATGTTCATTATACTGACACTAGGCCGACCAGTCCTAGAACTGCACTTTATATGTGATATCTTCTTGTATCTTTGACCTCAATGTTCATTATACTGACACCGGCACGACCCGTCCTAGAACTGCACTTTATATGTGATATCTTCTTGTATTTTGACCTCAATGTTCATTTTACTGACACCGGCCCGACCAGTCCAAAAACTGCACATTATATGTGATGTCTTCTTGTATCTTTGACCTCAATGTTCATTATACTGACACCGGCCCGACCAGTCCTAGAACTGCACTTTATATGTAATGTCTTCTTGTATCTTTGACCTCAATGTTCATTATACTAACACCGGGCCGACCAGTCTAGAACTGCACTTTATATGTGATGTCTTCTTATATCTTTGACCTCAATGTTCATTATACTGACACCGGGCCGACCAGTCCTAGAACTGCATTTTAGTCCGACCAGTCCTAGAACTGCACTTTATATGTGATGTCTTCTTGTTTCATTGACCTCAATGTTCATTATACTGACACTGGCCCGAGCAGTCCAAGAACTGCACATTTTATGTGATGTCTTCTTGTATCTTTGACCTCGATGTTCATTGTACTGACACCGGGCCGACCAGTCCTAGAACTGCACTTTATATGTGATGTCTTCTTGTATCTTTGATCTCAATGTTCATTATACTGACACCGGGCCGACCAGTCCTAGAACGGCACATTATATATGATGTCTTCTTGTGTCTTTGACCTCAATGTTCATTATACCGACACCGGCCCGACCAGTCCAAGAACTGCACTTTATATGTGATGTCTTCTTGTATCTTTGACCTCAATGTTTCATTATACTGACACCGGGCCGACCAGTCTTGAACTGCACTTTATATGTGATGTCTTCTTGTATCTTTGACCTCAATGTTCATTATACTGACACCGGGCCGACCAGTCCAAAAACTGCACTTTATATGTTGAACGTCAGCAACTAGTTCCATTTTATTAAAGTCGTTGGTGAGAACCGGCTATGGATCGAACACACGATTTACTATTGAACATTTCAATTCATGGACATATGTTTTATGGAGCTTGTGATGAGTAATATATAAAACAACAAGTATTGAAAATATACTTTCAAACATGTACAAGTAGGTTACAACTTTCTTTTATCAATAACAAAGTCGTTTTAATATGTGTTTGTTTTCAATGAGTTTAAATGTCAGAGTTCTGTAAATGCTTTAGTTTTTTGCTTGGTGTTTGTCGTCAGTTTTAGCACATGTTAGGCTATATACGACTTTGCAGTATTTTTTTAACTTGATCGTCGCCACGGAGGTTTTTCCCCATTGGTTTGCCCATTTACACTTTCTATCGACATGAACACATCACATATCAACCAGTTGGTGTCCATGTATTGCCAGTTGACAAAATAATAACGCGGATAACGTTTCAGGAGGAGAAATACGCGATATTTTAAAAGAGATAGCTCGAGACGTGTTTATGTTTTGGATATTAAAATATTTTACAAATACGTTCATTCTACATACATATTCACCTTTCACACATAAAATACACATACCTTTCTTCTTTGCTCTATCAATTTATCTTGCGCTGTCAGTTCGTTTATGAGTCTCTTTTCCTGGTCTAACTCCCATGCCAATCGTTCAGCTTCCTTGTCCTTATAACCTGTACTTTGAGCCATAGGGGCACTATTATCTTCTTTTATGAGTCTCTTCTCATGGTCCAACTCCCATTTCAATCGTTTATCTTCTTTGTCCTCATAATCTGCACCCTGAGCCATAGGGGTACTATTCTCCCTACCTCTGTCGGTTTTACTTTCTTGCCGTTCTGACTATGTTACCCATATCATCTTTTCACGACTGCTTCTTGAGAATCGTAATAAGAAATAGTGGTTTGGGGTCGATAATAGTCGTGGTAATTTTTCGCTAATATTTAGTATTCACCACGCGATATAAATACCGTTGTATTTCAGTATCATTGTAACTTTTACAAATCTGCAAACTGTTACGATACTCAAAAGAACATATAAGATACGAGTCACGAAACGAAATCCGATTTTTTTTCAAAACAAAATCACTATACGGTGACTTGTAAACAATCTTTATAAGCGGACGTATATACTATCTTATTATTCACAGATACTGATTCATCTCACTCACTAGTAAGACATATCAATCTCTGTGCGAAGATGCAATCACTGTGCAATTGAACATAAACCTTTAGTATTATATTCAATGTTTTGTTTTTGTTTGAGTAACAAACTGTAGCCACAAAAAAAATTAAAATGTTTTCACATTACGGATTTGACTTTGTATAAGGATTCACGGAATATTAAATATTTCAAGCGTAACTCTCTTTAATTAGCTACTCTACAACTGTCAGCTGGTTGTATATATATATATATATATATATATATATATACAGTATGTCAATAAAACATAATCAAAATTTATCTCACCAAATCCGTCAGCAGAATAAAAAAAAGGATAAAAATATCGGACAGGGAAAGCAGCATTCAAGGACGACAGTCAACCACAAAACACAAAAACAAACACGCAAACAGACAAACGAAAAGGCAAAAGTAATAAAAAATGCAAACGACATCACAACCACAAAATGATTGACAATAGGGCTACCGCCTTGGAACGGTCAGTGGCAAAGTAGTCCACTGGGGGGCTTAAACCGGTTCTAGGATGCACCAAACCTCACACTTACCCTACTGTCATCCCATTAAAACAGGACAGTGTAAATAAAGAAATCCCCGCCATGATCTAATCTCTAACCAACAAGGCAGCATCAATAGGCAATATAAGTAAAAACACAAATATGCTCGTGTAAATATAATACAAAAAAAACAATAGCCTAGAAAGCCACAATAAAGGTACTCAATGACTTGGCAGAAGCCAGAGCAGTAAGAGAATACACCATTAAGGGCACGACAGGAAAGATCATTGACAAACATCAAACGCCACCTTCCCAATGGGCTTTAGGTAGGCGTCATCATAGGGTCCACAGCCTGTCCGGTCATCGTACAATTAAAGAGGAAAGCATAGTGGCAAACTGTAAAAGGGTCAACCACCAAGCATGCAGTACGTTGCAAAATGATAGGGTCATAACCTCTTTTGATAAACTTTTTAACAAGTTTAACAAAGATAGTGATCATGACCAAGAATCTTACGAAGTTTATAAATCACATCACCATAGAAGTCAGGTTGTGATAGTCCTTGTCGCAGAAGAGTCCTTAAATTACATTTATATTTGGAAAGAAGATCAGGGTTACGATAATAAAATTTTGCAAAGGTTTTACGAAGTTTATGGTAACGGTAACCCTGATTGAGTAACTTTTTAGTTATAGAAAGATTACGATTATTAAAGTCATCAACTCGAGTACAAGCTCTAGAAAAACGAATAAGTTGAGACAGATACACCCCATAAGAAGTTGCTTGGGGAACATCCCCATCCAAGTGGGGATAATTAACAATGTCAAAATTAAAATCATCTCTCTTGTCATATATTTTGCTAATTATTTTACCATTTTCAATCGAGAGATCTAAATCAAGAAAAGAAGCGTTATTATCAGATATATTTTCTTTATTAAGCCGAAGTTCTTTAGGATAAATATTATGAACCATAGTTGGAAAGAAAGGGTTGTCAATGTTCAGTATGTCATCCAGATACCGAGAGGTGTCATTAAAAGCTTCAATAACATCTGCCTGGGTATCTGGTGAAAGACTCAACATGAAATCCCTTTCATAGCAAAATAAAAACAAATCTGCGACAAGTGGTGCACAGTTCGTACCCATAGGGATACCAACAATTTGTCTATAAACGGTGGTACCATACCTGACGAAAATATTATCTAATAAGAAGATGAGTGCTTCACAAACTTCATAGCAAGTCCACATAGTATAATTGTCTAAACTGCCGTTAGTGAAAAACGCTTTAATATTATTACATGCCAAAAATGTAGTATTTTCTCTAGCGAATGTTTTTTTGAATAAGAGAAATTAGCTTGTCTTTAATAAGATGATGTGGTAAGGTTGTATATATTGTAGAGAAGTCATAAGTACTTATTGATGAAACTTGACATTTATTGAAAATTTTATCAAGAACGTCTCCTGAATTTTTTATAGACCAAAATAAATTAATCCCAGAGTTTTCATAAGTTTTATCACAATATAGTTTAACGTGATCTTTAACGGCAGTAAGACAAGAGGTTAAAAGTTTGGAGAAGTTTGTTGTGGTGCAGGCACTAGAATTAGAAATAAAGCGAGCCTTATACGGATTTTTATGTAATTTAGGAATCCAGTACATGGTAGGCAGTTTATTTTGCTTATCGTTTACACCAGACTTGAAAGTAGTGCACCGAGTGATATGTGCGGAAACAACATCATCCTCAGTAGAATTAACTGGAGTATACGAATTGGTGCTGCCGAGTTCCAGAGATAAAACATTGACGTAATGTAGGCGTCAAACAATAATTACATTATTAGCCGCTTTATCTGCAGGAACTAAAACAAATTTATTATGAAATTCCTGAATTCCCGATTTTAGATTGCGAAAGGAAAACCTAGGTCTCGGAGGTAGTAAAGAGGTGTTAGCATTATAAAAGTTAATACGTGTATCTATAATTTTAAGAATAGACTTTTTCCAAGTAGAAAGCGAGATTGGGTCCGCATGTTCTCTACGACACCATTTTATACTAAAATCTTCAATGGAGTGGGCGATCTGGGCACGACAGGCATTAAAATCAATAGTTGAAGGTAATCTATATTTAGGACCTTTCGAAAACAAATGTCGAATACGTTTATCAACAATATCAAAATTACCAGTGATGACATGACCTGCTGGAGCATAGCAAAATGTTGATGTGTTGCATTCACATTCCTTAGGAGTATTATGTACTATATCAAGGTCAGAAACTATTTTGTTGTAGTTGAAAATAATATTTCTAATAGGCTTTTTATACTTATAACAAATTACAGGATTTTCGGAATTTTTGAAATATTTTGGGATAGAATCAACTACATGAGTATCCCGAAAAATACTAGGCATGTCAATGAAATCAATACCTTTATTAATATATAGTAGTTTTAGAAAATGCCTGACGTGATCAGACTCCTTGTCAATATGGGGTCGGAGAACATGTTGTGTGTAGCTTTGAACTATGGAAGCAGTGTTATACAAGGGATCTGTACGAATGAAAATTTTGTCGGCTTCCTCGTCGATCAACTTTAGTGAAGAAATAGACAAAGAGGTAAGCCGTGAAAGCATAGAGTGCTTTCCAGCATAGAGTGCTTTCCAGACTGTTTAAAAATAGTATGTAAATCAGCGAGAGAAATAATTACACGCGATTTACGTTTAATGTTACCATTACGCCTAAGACCATGAGACCTAGATTTACGCTTTCGAATAGAAAATATAGAAAAAATGTCAATATTAGGATCTTTAGAAATATTTCCTTCTTGATAAATATTGTCATTAAGGCCGAGTGGATAAGGTGTCTGTAAGTTTTTCATCCACTTAAGTTCTGCAATATGTCTAGCTTTTATTTTGAAGCTTTTAGTAGCATCATTATCAAAAAATAAATATTCAACCGGTTGAACAGTTACGTAATTAAAATTATGACCTGACTGACGAAAGTGTTGGTACAAGTATTTTTTTTAACTTTTTAGGATTACTTGCATTATATTTGTGTTCACGAAATCGAACCTTTAAGGATCGACCTGTTTGTCCAACATATTGTATACCGCAAAGTGGTGCATTTCAAGTCAGAACATAAATGGCGTGAGTAGTACGTCAATCAACATTAGAAGCTAGACATACATTAAACAATCTACCATTAACAGCTGATTTAATGGTGGACTTGCACGATAAATAATTGCAACAACTGCACCTCTTAGCATTGCACTTATAAATAGAGGGAAACACTCTGCGTCTTGAATGAACTAAATGATTTCTGAAAGGAGACTTTATATGGTATTTCCTCAAAAAGGTGATCCTAGAGGAGTTACGGAAACTTTTGAGCCATTATTAAAAATCCTAGTAATATTATTAGAAGGAACATGAAACGAGGTTGCCGAATGAAGATTTAAAGGTGAAAGGCGTACATATGGTTTAGTTCTAAGAAATGAAGAGTTATTTTGTGGAATTTGTATTGATGACGCAGAGTGTAACCGAAGAGGTGAAAGATTTATTTTTAAAGTTTTAGCTAAAAGACTCATAATCGTTTTAATGGAGAGTAATACCATCATGTGAAAAGCGAAATAAGGGCCAATAAGTATTTATTAGAGATACAAAATAGAATCGTATCAAAGATCCATAAGAAATAATATTAGTAAACTTAAGGACTATTAAAAGAGGTCCAAAACTCACGTCAGTGTCTAATGCAAGATAATGAGTAAAGGTAAGGAAAACCCTAATAAAATGGGCCAAAATGTCGATGAGCACAATACCTTCAACGGGGTATATGAAACACACGTGTTTAAGGAAAACTGGATCAATGAATGTCATACAATCCCTGTAGGATGTAAAAATAACAATATTGATTGGATGTACGGGGAGACTTTTTACGGTCGCCACACGGCACAAACAACACAATTGTGCATATAAAAAAGGATAAAAATATCGGACAGGCAAAGCAGCATTCACGGACGACAGTCAACCACAAAACACAAAAACAAACACGCAAACAGACAAACGAAAAGGCAAAAGTAATAAAAAATGCAAACGACATCACAAACACAAAACACATTTCACAATAATCACTATGTGAAATAATGATATTGTACTGTTAGTGTCCATATCAAATTGGCACAAAATTAGAAGTGCCTTTCGCGTAATCCTTCCTCCAGTTCATCTGTGAGGTTGAGGTTCCGATGAGCTCTATGGGTAGTTCTGGCCAGAAACTGTTCATTCCCCCGGGGTACACGATCACTAGTTCTGGAAAGTCACGGAAAGTCACCATTGTGTCCGTACGGAAAAAAAATGAACGTGCGCATCAAGCTTCCACGCGTGCAGTAAGTAACTCCACCTCGCAAATCAAGTATATGTTGTATATCTGATTTGTTTACAAATACATAACAAATATGGCTGACGGAAGTGGTGATCAAACCGAATCAAGGTAATACAGGTATGCAACAAAGACAAATTAATCAAATGCATATAAAATGCATTCATTAGCATGAAACTACATTTAAATTACACAAACATAATGAGAAATACATAATACACAAAATGCAATACGAATTACCTGTAAATTCAGGGTACTTTCCAAAAATATGGTCTTCAGGTTATGTGATCCAACTTCATAAAAAGGTAGTGTAAATAATGTCAAGAATTATAGAGGCATTACACTATTAAGTGCGTTAGGAAAACTGTTTACTCGAATACTTAAAAACAGGTTAAATAGTTGGGCAGAAAAGTATAATGTTTATGTTGAGCCGCAGGCAGGGTTTAGAAAAGGTATGTCAACAACTGGAAATGTTTTGCATGCATTAATTAACAAGGTTTTAAGCTCGATTGAAAAATTGTTTTGTGCTTTTGTAGACTTTAAGAAAGCGTTTGATTATGTTGTACGACATAATCTTTGGTTAAAGCTTATAAAACTTGGTATACGTGGTAAAATATTGAATATTATAAAATCCATGTATAATGATATAAAATCACAAATCAACCTAAATAAAACGATTGGCAATGAATTTAGATGAATATTAGGCGTTCGCCAAGGTGAATGTTTATCTCCTTTTTTATTTCCATTGTTATTAAATGATATTGAAGCAGAATGTGTTGTAAAAGGTTAAGATGGTATTGATATTTCCTTTTTGAAACTATTTTTGCTACTTTATGCCAATAATATTGTAATCTTATCAAAAGATGCTGCTGATTTGCAGAAAGGACTTGATTTGTTATATGAATACTGTCAAAAATGGAAATTAGTTGTAAATACTGCCAAAACTAAAGTAATGGTTTTTAGAAAAGGTGGCATTCTTCCTAGAAATACACAATTTATTTTCAATGGTGAAATACTTGAAATCGTTAGTAGTTTTACGTATTTAGGTATTGTATTGTCCACTACAGGTGGTTCATTTTCTGAAACACAGGCTTTGTTATCTGGCCAAGGATTAAAAGCCATTTTTAAGCTTGAAAAATGTTTATACGAATTCACTGACTTATCGTCAAAACATGTATTAGACCTATTCGATAAACTTATATATCCTTTTTCTGTCATATGGCTGTGAAGTATTGGAATTTGCCCAAGCCAACAGTATTGAACGTGTTCACGCACAGTTTTGTAAAAAGTTGATGGGTGTTACGAAATCGACACAAAACGATTTTATTTATGGTGAGCTAGGTAGAAATACATTAAAAAGTCGACGTTTGTTCTCAATTATTAAATATTGGTTTAAAATTTTACAATCAGAGGATGTGAAAAATATACGATTAATGTATGAAGATATGTGAAGTGATATTAGTGTAAATGCAGGCACCCAAAACTGGGCCAGCAAAGTCAGAGATATTTTAAGCAATTATGGATTTACCATGTTTGGTTTCATCAAAACGTGGTTAACGTCAGTGCATTCTTAACACTGTTTAAACAACGTTTGAACGAAGTGTTTTAAACAAGAATGGAATACAAGATTAATTGCTTCATCCAGAGCGTTTTTTTACCGAAATATTAAAAATTTTGAGCTACAACCTTACTTAAATATTGTTAAGAGTAAATGCACACGTCAATCCATTTCAAAACTTCGTGTATCGTCGCATAGATTAAAAGTGGAAATGGGCAGATGGTCCAGAAATAGAGTTCATATAGATGAGAGACGATGTGGACATTGTAACATACTCGAAGACGAGTACCATTTTGCTTTATATTGTCCATTGTATAATGATTTACGTAAGAAATACGTGTCAAGCTTTTTTTTCCAAGGGCCAAGTATGTTCAAATTTGTAATGCTGTTAAAACGTGAAAACAAAAGGGAAGTCTTTAATTTTGGATTGTTTATACTCAAAGCATTTAAATTACGTAATGCATTATTATATAATAATTAAACTATGTTTTCCTTCTCCAAAGTAAATATTTATTTTTATTTTTATTTTTTCTTCTTTAATTATTGATATGCCCAAAGACTGAAGCGGTCTCTTTGTATGGTGATATTTGCTAAGATAAACTAATTTACTGTATGTATATTGTCCCAGGAATATTATTTGATAGTGTTCCAAATAATATGTTTTAATAGACACAAATCCCTTTGGGATTTCATTATTTGTATTTTGATGAATGTATGTATTGATCATCAGTCATGTGACTCTATGTTTGTATACTAAATATGTTGCCTCATGGGCCAATCTGGCCTAATGGCATTTAGAAAATAAAGTATATGTTGTATATCTGATTTGCGATCAATCGACTGGCTCCATCAATCAGCTAATTTGCATAAGAAAGGTATGTGTATTTTATGTGTGAAAGGTGAATATGTATGTAGAACGACCTACTCTATATAAATAGATACATAGGTATCATACCACTAAATCTAAACTACTACCTCTGAAACACTAGACTGGACTCCACTAAATGTTTAAACCTATGACACAATTATGTCTTGAATAAAACATTATGATGATGGCTCCACATCTAGGGTCCCTCAGGGGATCAAAAGGTAAAATTCACTAACAATTCAATTACACTGTAATTTTTCTAGATTTTTGCACATAACTTGGTGTATGTAATCGTCTATGAAAGATAAACAACATATGAAACGATTTCATTATTTCGAACTCGGACGTCTACCCATGGACCCAGGGTGGTGTGGGGGAGAGGTGGGGGTGGGGGGGTGTTGTGTGTGTATGTGTAATGAAACATTATGATGATGGGATTACACTATACATTTGTTTCCTCCTACGTCATCGGTGGTGCTGGAGGAAGGGGCATCAAATACACTAATAATTCAGTTACTGTGTAATTTCTTCATACTTTTGCACATTAATTGTTATAATAGTCGTCCATGAAAGTGATACGTGAGGTTTACAGTCAGGTATAATAATTGTTAATACATGTATGTACGAATCTTGCTACGTCTGTTAAAGATGTAGTTGCATATATTGTATGATCACATGGCTCTATGGCTTACTGATGTTACGGGTAAAATGTAACAAGAAAGAAGTAAAACCAGCAACAACTATTTCTAGAATATAATCAACACATTTATTCAAATACTCCAAAGAAATATATTCACTTACATAAATTACATAAAATGGATCCATTATTTCTTTAAAAATCTGAAATACGAATAAAATCCAGATAATATTAGCATGTGTCCCTTTAATTTAAATTGTCAAGTGGCACTTTAATAACATTTGCCAAGTGTCCCTTTAATCCAATTTCACTTCTTTCCCGGTTTATTAATTCACAACAGTCCAAATATACAAATAATCCACAGTCAATTTTATTATAGATGAGCTCAATATTTTTTATCTTCAATATATTTTAATTCGTAGCATCCAATAATTTCACTTTATACTGAATGTATACCCAATTCAAATACTGAATACTGAAACCCAGACAACAACCCCAAAAGGCTGTATTTATACCATCATAGAATGTCATAGAACATTTAGAATATTCCAGTAAGATAAACAATAAATACTGAAAAGGAGATCCCTTGGAAGCAGCAAACACAAACAAGAGATAAAAGTAACAGACTCGGTTTTATTGAATGTTCATTAGAGATAATGTAACGTGCAACACCAGTTATTTTTAAATAATTTAACAGTCATATGATGTATCACATGATGTAAACAATAATTTAGAAATTACTGTAAGTCGGGCCTAAACGTCCATAGTACACAATCAAGCTATTTGTATATGTGCTATTCATGGAAACATCTTGACATCTGAATCAATAAACATGTACACTTATATAGCATGATATACACGAGGGTAACACTGCTGTTGAAATAAAGATGCATCATATAGACGAAAAAGCGAGAATGTAAGATGGCATAAAGTGCCTCAGCGTAGCTAATACCTGGCATAAAACTGTGACTTTTCATTGATGACTATTTTAAGAACATAATGATATCATTCAAGGTGCGGTATATGATGACTGTCGCTGCGGTAGTGATGCTGTCAATACAACAAACACTACACCGAAACCGCTGCCGCGATGGTGTTACAGTCCGACAGGCGAGGATTGCAGTTGGTATGCCGAATGTCTCGAGGTATTTACAGTAATTATTTTTATTCGTTGTTGTATCTACTTTTAAGACTATAACGCTGCAAATATATCTATACATGGATGAAATAAATATAAGGAGAAATAACGGTCTTAATACGTATCTACTTTTAAGACTATAACGCTGCAAATACACCTATATATGGATGAAATAAATAAAAGGAGAAACAACGGTCTTAATACATAGCATATAAAAGGCCAACAAAAACGAAAAACGAAAATGGTAATAGAGAGTGGCAATGTTTTTATAACAGTGCTGTAGTAGTGCACCACACCAACAACTTCAGACACTTATCCGTACATGACTGAGTGTTTGGCCCTTTTACAAACCGAGACACTCTAGTACATGTAGTATGGTGAAACTGCAGTGTCTCGTCTTCCTTATCCACAAGATTCATCTCGTAATTTTATTATAGCGTCATTCCCATTTGCCAAGGCACTTGATTGGACTATATCAAAAGTTTGGGAGTTTTTATGTCTGTGTATTGGGGTTGCACTCCTTGCTAGTCAGGCGGTGTTCCTTATGACAAGATTTCTCAACCTTCTGGCCTTGAATTTCGTAAGTTGCAGCTAGCGTTGACAGAATCCATCTGGCGTTTATGTTTGATTGACAGTATCCATATGACTTCTATGTCGGATTGTTGTCACAGTATGTCGTCTGCAAAGCATCTGCTTGATGTCATCCTGATTCTCACAATTGGTTTTGATCCTCTTGTTTCAATTTACGCATCCTGGATGAGATGCTTCTTTTTTTACTAACGGCAGTTTAGACAATTATACTATGTGGACTTGCTATGAAGTTTGTGAAGCACTCATCTGCAGGCTTCATAACCGCTGCTCCCAACTAAATTCCATTATGTTTATTTCGCTCTTCGGGGCATTTAATTTTATTAGATACTGGGACTATACGCCGTACGACATGGGGAAGCAATAGACTCCATGTCCACCGCCATATGCATGCCATCTTCGGGATGCTTAAAATTTTGTACTATTGATTTTATGAATATTGAGTTCTGCTCAACCCGGGGCTAGAGGGCGTGAGCGGTAGCTAGCATATTTCACTACCGCTCATGAACAGTCTCAATCAAACCGAGAATGCAATATTTCGTATGTGTCGTGCTCGGCCGTTTCCAAAGGTCCATTATTATACACTTCCTATTAGATAATATTTTCGTCAGGTATGTAACCATCGTTTATAGACAAATTGTTGGTATCCCTATTGGCACCATTTGTCGCAGATTTGTTCT
Organism: Cyrtodaria siliqua; assembly: GCA_037043455.1. NCBI lineage: Eukaryota > Metazoa > Mollusca > Bivalvia > Adapedonta > Hiatellidae > Cyrtodaria > Cyrtodaria siliqua. The sequence continues at coordinate 58,842 of JAWPHD010011687.1, forward strand.
TATTTTGCTATGAAAGGGATTTCATGTTGAGTCTTTCACCAGATACCCAGGCAGATGTTATTGAAGCCTTTAATGACACCTCTCGGTATCTGGATGACATATTGAACATTGACAACCCTTTCTTTCCAACTTTGTTTAATTATATTTATCCCACAGAACTTCAGCTTAACAAAGCTAATATATCTGATAATAACGGTTCTTTTCTTGAGTTAGGTCTCTCTATTGAAAATGGTAAAATAATTAGCAAAATCTATGACAAGAGAGATGATTTTAATTTTGACATTGTTAATTATCCCCACTTGGATGGGGATGTTCCCCGAGCAACTTCTTATGGGGTGTATGTGTCTCAACTTATTCGTTTTTCTAGAGCTTGTACTCGAGTTGAGGACTTTAATATTCGTAATCTTTGTATAACTAAAAAGTTACTCAATCAGGGTTACCGTTACCATAAACTTCGTAAAACCTTTGCAAAATTTTATTATCGTAACCCTGATCTTCTTTCCAAATATAAAAGTAATTTAAGGACTCTTCTGCGACAAGGACTATCACAACCTGACTTCTATGGTGATGTGATTTATAAACTTCGTAAAATTCTAGGTCATGATCACTTTCATACTATCTTTGTTAAACTTGTTAAAAAGTTTATCAAAAGAGGTTATGACCCTATCATTTTGCAACGTACTGCATGCTTGGTGGTGGACCCTTTTACAGTTCGCCACTATGTTTTCCTCTTTAATTGTACGATGACCGGACAGGCTGTGGACCCTATGATGACGCCTACCTAAAGCCCATTGGGACGGTGGCGTTTGACGTTTGTCCATGATCTTTCTCGTTGTGCCCTTAATGGTTTATTCTCTTACTGCTCTGGCTTCTGCAAAGTCACTGAGTACCTTCATTGTGGCTTTCTAGGCTATTGTTTTTTTGTATTATATTTACACGAGCATATTTGAGTTTTACTTATATTGCCTATTGATGCTGCCTTGTTGGTTAGAGATTAGATCATGGCGGGGATTTCTTTATTTACACTGTCCTGTTTTAATGGGATGACAGTAGGGTAAGTGTGAGGTTTGGTGCACCCTAGAACCGGTTTAAACCCCCAGTGGCCTACTTTGCCACTGACCGTTCCAAGGCGGTAGCCCTATTGTCAACCCTTTTGTGTTTGTGATGTCGTTTGCATTTATTATTGCTTTTGCCTTCTTGTTTGTCTGTTTGCGTGTTTGTTTCTGTGTTTTGTGGTTGACTGTCCTCCTTGAATGCTACTTTCCCTGTCCGATCTTTTTATATTTCTGTTTGGGGATAGTCATATGCATTGGCTAGGTCAACCCAAATTACTGTCAAGTCATTTGCTGTTGACTTGGGCCTGTCTTATCAATAATGACAGGGCGTTCGTTCGCTCCTAACATGCAGAGAAGAAGAACTAACCTGACGAGCTTGTTTAACATTTGTAATGTGTACGCATTGCTCTGCTCATGATCGAAACGAGGCCTTCAACAAGCATAAGAAATGTAAATAGGTCAACCACTAAACATGCAGTGCGTTGCAAAATGATAGGGTCAGAACCTCTTTCGATAATCAAGTTTAATAAAGAGTGTATGAAAGTGATTATAAGCAAGGATCTTACGAAGTTTCAAAACAAAATCAAACTTTGCAAAAGTGTATTATAGTAACCCTGATCTGCTTTTACATTATAATAGTCAATTAGTAACTGTTCGGCGATAAGGACGATCACAACCTGACTTATATGGTGATGTGATTTACAAACTTCGTAAGATTCTTGGTCATATTTACTTATTAAACATTTTATCAAAAGAGGTTATGAATCTGTCAATTTGCAACACACTGCATATTTAGTGGTTGACCCATTTACAGTTCGCCATTATGCTTTCCTCTTTGAATGTGCGATGACCGAACAAATTGTGGACCCTATTATGACGTCGACATAAATCCTTATAGAGCAGTAACGTTTGATGGTTGTCTTTAATCGTGTCTCGTCGTACCCTTAACGGTTTGTTCTCTTATTGCTCTGGCTTCTGCCAAGTCAATGAGTACTTACTTTATGGCTCTCTAGGCTTTTTTGATATTATATATACATGATCATTTATGTGATTTGCTTATTTTGTCTATAAATGCTGCCTTGTTTTCTAGAGCTTATAACCTGACATGGGTATCTTTATTTTCACTGTCCCGTTTATTGGTAAGAGTGAGGTTCGGTGCCCCCTAGAACCGTATATTAAACCCCAGCGGCCTTGTTTGTCACTGACCGTTCCAAAGCGGTAGCCCTATTGTCAACCCTTGTGTGTTTGTGATGTCTTATCTTGCCTTTTTTCATCTTTAAAGTTGTTCTTTGTTTGTGTGTGTGTTTGTGGATGACTCGTCCTTGAATGCTTCTTTGATTTTTCATATAAATTACTAATCATTGAACTCAAAAATACCTGAATAATATTTAAGATACTTGGGATATCTTATATTGTTTAACTTACTGTATTTGTTTCTTTATTAATTGCATTGCCAGGTGCGTTACCCGTGCAAAGGACAAGGTGCGTCATATGCTATTGACTTTGCCGACAAGTTCTGCAACCTTTACATTGAACATAAACCAGAATTTACTTCAAAGGGTCAAAAATGGATCGATGCAGTGAGAAAATGCTTGCAAGTTGAGTTGGTACCTTTCATACGACCATGGGAACATAAAACATGCGATCAGATAAGAGATTTAGCATTCAAATCGCATACTGGCTGTTACACTAATCCGAATGCTGGCGCCCCGTCTGTATGCGACCTTGATTCGGAGGATTGGTTTCGCGTATTTTGGACCGTTAAAGGAAGCTTTGTCAGCAGAAGTGCTATTCCTATTTTTGGACAAATGTTTGAAGTGGCCTCTTCATGCGGATGGAAAATTGGTAAAGATTTACGCCAGGATGCTAAGAACTTCTTGATGAATCTGAAGGTTTCAATCGGATCGAAATTAAGAAAGAAAAGGTCAGTTATAGATGCAAATGAAGTCGCTGCACAACTGTCTGACAACATTGCCTCTCAAATGCATTGGCAGGAAAATGGAATCGCCTGGTTTGCGTACCCAAGAAATGAATCTGATGAGTCTTTCAAAAATGACAGGAACATTTCTATCAATTTGATCATTGCATCGGAAGCAGCAAACGATCTAAAAGCAGGAAGGCCAAACTCGCCTATTAACATGACCAAAACCGTGAATGAACTGGTGTATGCAGTGGGTAATGAAAAGCTGCACTTCAACCTTGCGCAGGGTCTGAAGTTCGAACAAATGAATCTCTGCAATAACACCGCCTGTAATGAAACTTGGTTAAGCGTAACAGCATCAGAATCTAAACAAATCAGCTCTGGATCACTGCCGCTGACCAATCGCCTTATAACAGGCAGCTTCTCGGTCGGTCTAATACTCGTCGCGAGAATTTTCGGCTAATGCATTTGGATAAGAATTCCGCGATAAATGGAAGTTGTCTATCTATTCAGTACCAGTAACATAAAGTTTCTTTAAAAAAAGTACTTGATCATTTCTTTGTAAGACATAGTATCATTCTAGAGACAAATAATATCATGGCGTCATCAACGTATAAGCAGCACTAGACACCTTAATAAGGAGTTAGCAGCTCTAGAATAAACAATGGAAATCCTGCTCGGCCGTAGACGTACATCTATAACTTTGACTTAAAAGTCAAAGTTATAGATGACCGTTCCAAGGCGGTAGCCCTATTGTCAACCCTTTTGTGTTTGTGATGTCGTTTCCATTTATTATTGCTTCTGCCTTCTTGTTTGTCTGTGTGCCTGTTTGTTTCTGTGTTTTGTGATTGACTGTCCTCCTTGAATGCTACTTTCCCTGTCCGATATTTTTATATTTCTTAAAATAAAGAAGTTAAAACATAGCTTACAGGCTGAAGTCGAACAGGTAGATGACTTTACTGACAGAGTGTTTAAAAAAAGTAACTACCTGTATGTATGTTTAGTTTATGAAAACGCAAAGATACAAATGTACGAAAAATCTACTGAAATCAATATTGATAACAATCTAAGGGAAGAATCAAACGTTCCTGTAGAAATGTATGTGTGTGCGGATGAGCGTTGAAGAGACGGGCAATTCCGTGAATGATATCTAGCTGCTCATTTACGTAATGAAAATGCGAATATATTAATATTTGTGACAATTCAGTTTATACTATTCACTAAGGTTTGTATTAGACTTGAATCATTTGTTTATAACTGTAAGGGTGTTGAGATTTCTCTATATAATAGTATAGCTTTTAAATGCGCATGCATGGTTAGTTAAATATAGACCAAGGCCATTCTACTTTAACACACCCATGCTTTTGTATTATATTGTAAATACTGTTTTATTTGTATAAGTGTCTCTTCATTCATAGTTAGATTTAATCATTATCAGAAATCGATGTTAATCGAATAATAAAATATAATTTTACCATTATTAACAATCATATGCATGTATTCTCATGTGAAATTATATGAACTTTCTGTGATATAAATATCATATAAATACTCAAAGGGAGTTCCTTGGAAGCAACAAACAGAAACTAGAGAAAAGTAACAAACTCGGTTTATAGAGTCTGTTCGTGAAAAGTATTATAATTTGCAACACCGTTCACGCCCCTAGCACCGGCTCAAGCGGTATTCTCCTTTAAAATCAGAAAGAGTGAGTTTGATGATCGCAAAGGACCAGTAAGTAACGTTTACTATGAGGATTGTATGTATTTCCCCTTTTATATGATAATATCATATGATTCTTATAGAAAATGAGTCATGTATAAGTCTCATATAAAAACGTTTCATATCATAGCTGTATAATATGAGTTTCATATCAGAGTTGTATAATATGAGTTTCATATCATAGTTGTATAATAAGAGTTTCATATAATGTTCACATTAGAATAAATTAAAGTTTCACACCTTTTCATATAATTTTCATGAAACATATGTGTCAACTGTTATATGATATATGTTACTTATATTTTTCTTATATAAACGATCATGTACTCAATGTACTTTTATATACGCATCATGTAGTCATATGATAATTACATGTGACAATATTGGTAGTGTAACGTCTGTTATAGTTTAAATTTGAATGTATTGGTTCACCTGCAGGCCTAATATTCATCAAACTTTTGAGCACAAGTATCAAACTCAGACTCAAAATCTCATTTTTTTGCAAACCCTATCAACATAATAGTATGGGTAAGAATTGTGATTTTCAGACATTTTCTGTTAAATTACCTTTAAAATTACTCGTTTCTGTAAGTAAATATAGTAATTTGCTTGTAAAATTGTTTTTATTTGAAATTAAACAATTTGAGATTTTGAGTCTGAGTCCGATTCTTGTGCTCAAAAGTTTGATGAATATTAGGCTGTACAAGAGGCGGGGGTACTCTGATAGTTTGGTGCTCTACATATAGAAACATCCTAGATAAAATGTATGCCACTAAATCAATATCAAACTGGAGCTGATGCACAAAGGCAACCACTCCCCGTCCCTCATCCAAAACCAACAAATAAATAGATACAAGCAATAAACAACTCTACACAAATACAAACCCTCACAAAAGGTTAACCCATCAACTATATAGAAACACAAATTCTAACCCATGGGTTCAAAGCAATTAAGTTGCTTACTACGGCAGATTCCGACGAAAATTTATCAACTTTAATATATTATTTGGACGGTTATGTTAAAGGGACACAAGGCAATCTATTTTTCTTCTCTTTTTTCATATGTAAACTAAAACGTTGATAATATCGCACCAATAATATAGTTAAACCTGTGTTAGCATATCTACTGAAAAGGGGAAAGCAACAAACACAAACAAGGGAGAAAAGTAGCAGATTCGGTTTTATTAAGTCTGCTCATGAGAGGTAGTATAAGGTTCAACTCCTCTCATGCATCCTATCACCGGCTTAAACGATATTTAACAGATAATGTATGGTGCTGAGGTCCATATGCAAGTTTATGGACTGGGCAGTCAGACCTAGAAGCGAAGCTAAGGTCCATATAACGTTCTAGGTCTGACTCCCCAGTCCATAAACTTCATATGGACCGAAGAACCATACATTATTTGTTATATTATACCGAATCTGACCAATAAATTAAATCAATACTTTTTACGATTTATTTTGACGTGGTTTTTTTCACACGTCCGTTAATATAGCTATCGGACCAGGCGCCCGGTCAATATGCAACTTTATGGACCGGATGACGTCACATTAAACAAAGAGTGGAATATGCAAATGAGGTATAATATTCTACTTTAAAGCCACAAATAATGGACTTGATGATCCCAAAGGACCAGTAAGTACTAATACTTCTGAAGATTTTTTTTTTTTTTTGTAATGATATGCTAGCAGGTTTAACGTTTAAATGATACTGAATTAAGAAATCGAGATACTAATTGTAACGTTTGAAAAACACCTTCAAGATTACCATGTGTCTCCTTGAACTAATGTAATAGTACAAGGCTCGTTATCACCGACCTATGAGAGTACCTGTGCGCCCACTACCTACCCTTGCAATCAAGGTTAATGGGGATGTCTCAAGTTTAGTGAATGATGTACGAAATGTAAATAATCATATATGCATATACTCATATATAATTAGTGTAAAGCTTTATATACATATGTAAATGGTGTAGACATGTATATTGTTAGCATTCATTGTGGCCTTTGTTGTTGTGTTAGACACTTTTAAAGATTATTTCGCCGCTATTATGTTGTGTGCAGAGCCTTGAATGGATTTATAGTTGTTATTTTTCAGAACTCGTGTGTGATTAGAACAGTTGTTAACATAGAATTGTAAATATTGCTGTACTGATTGTATGTATATATATAGTAATCCCATGTGGGTTTTTTTCCAAATTATAGTGAAGACACGTGTTTTCGGTGTAATTGTCTTTTTCGGAGTATTTTATAAATTGTTAATAAAGAGATAAACGAGAGTCATAAATTGAATCAAAATAGCCTGGTTTCTTCCTAAGGGGGCACTCCTCAGTTTCGCATGAATGTCCATGGTGTAAATCAGAAAGAAATCAACTAAGCATCTTTTAGGTCGATGGATGGTATTTATAATAATTATGAAGCTCATGTTTGATGTTTTTTTCAGTTTTGAGTACTTCTAAGTTTATTTTGGTGTATTGGAATATGCATTCTTTGGGTTTTTTGGAGGCTATAAATGAAAAATGTGAACCAATCAAAAACTTCCTAAAATTAGGTAAAATGGCTGATTTTCAATAACGGGGAGATCAGCATGAAATAACTTTTTAAAACGCCGGACTAGGTATGTAAAATTTAGCATTTCCTGATATGCAAGAGCATTATGAGTGCAGACATGACCCTGCTATGCGTAGGAAAAGTTTTTATTTATTGAATTGTAAATATTGCTGTACTGATTGTATATATATATATATAGTAATCCCATGTGTTTTGTTTCCAAATTATAGTAAAGACACATGTTTTCGGTGTAATTGTCTCTTTCGGAGTATTTTATAAATTGTTAGTATAGAGATTAACGAGAGTCATAAATTCAATCAAAATAGCCTGGTTTCTTCCTAAACAAGCCTCACCTAATTTTCAGTAAAACTTATTACTTCCGCTTTGCGTTATAAATATATTTTTATATAAAAAGGGAATCAGGTGTCGTCTCAACGAAAATTCTTCATATAATTGTGATATAGACTTTGCAAATTAGTTTTTTGCAATAAAAAACATAAATAAATAAGAATTTGTATCTAGATATATTCTTTGTTTACACTGTGCTTGTTTTCAAGACATAAATACTTTTAAAATAATAAATTTAAAAAACTTTACGAGATGACTCCGGTAAACAGATGACACCCTTGTTTAGGGGGAAAGCGACATGGGTTACTAGAATCAATGTTTTCGGCGAGTTTGATGTAGATCAGAAACAGTGTTTGTCTTTCAAATGTTATAGAGATATGTACTTTCCAGATAGCTATGGAAATGTAATGTTTTACATTAATTTTGTTATCAAAATCTTTGTAAAATTTTCTTCATACGCCACAAACAGGGCCCACCATCATATTTACATGATTTCCGAACTTAAAGGGCCGCCGCAATGGACTGGAACTACTTTTGAATAGGCTACATGTAAATTGTTTTGTATAATATATTATTATATTTTACCTAAATTAACCCATATAAAAAGGGGTTTGTGTGCAATCCAATACAAAACATAAACAACATAAAACACAGGGTTCGGTGGCATTTACAAAATGGCTAATGCGAGATGTGATCACATAATTTGTGGTGTATATCCATGAAATATTGTAAGTTTTAAGATATAGTTAGATGGAAACAATGATTACTGTTATGTAAACCATTAACATCTTTAAGATCGTCAATTTATGTATCACATAACTTTCTTTGTTAGCCGTGTCTAACACCAATTTCGTATCCTATTGTTAGTACGCCTCTGTAATACAACCTGAATCAATTTCGATTGGTCGTGCACAGAATGATTAAATGTGTAACACTACGCAAATTATGTTAACTGAAACTATTTTATTTATCACAAATTCATCCCGGTGTCATAAACTTACTTTTTTCAAACAGCTCATAATATATACTGAAAGGAAAAAGAAACGCATACTGGGTATTTCCGCTCTATATTGTAAGTTTAATACGCTACTGCTAATCGAATGGTACAGGACGACATTAGACCTGTCCTTTCGGAAAGAATGTTAAACAGCAACAACACACCGATGGTTACCGACAGAATTCGCATTTGGCTCAAGCAGGTGAACGAACTTAAGTTTTAAACTATTCAATCTCTCAACATTAAACACAATACTGAAATGGCTTGACTTTTTCAAGCAAAATTTCAACATTGATGAATTTCGTGTAACAAAGTATGCTTTTGATTGAAAGGTATACTACATGACAGAGTTATCCTTTCTGTAATTAGTAGTTGCCCCTTTTTGTACAAACACCGTTGAGATATATCTGAAATATTACGTGGAAATAGGTGTGTAAAATAGTGTAGTATCGGCATTTTTTGACTATGCGTTTCTTTTTTCTTTCAGTATATAATTAACGTTTCACATGTTTGTAACTGTATAAATGACCTTTTTAAAGAAATGAATCTCGAACTCTTTGATACCCAACTTTGTTTACAGCAAGACATTGTATCGCTTTGACACTAATGGACATGCTTTGATGAACTCACATTACATTTTGGCGCTAACGCTTGTCTGACGGACGGACCAACGTTTGCGTTTTATGGACTAAACGTATTATGAGCTAATTAACTGTCCATAAACCTATGCCCATAAAAGGGTGTTTGCCCCTTATACCTTTTTTTATACAAATTTAAATTTTGACAAAATATGGACATTCAACATTAGGAGCTAAATTTATACATGTATGTATTATGATTAGTTAGCCCATATACATCATTCTGTCAAAGTACTACACCAGTCACACCAACCTAGAATGCCTGTACGAATCCACTACGGATGGATTCGTAGTGAATCCGTAGTGTTATTCGTGGTTATTCGTAGTAGTTCGTATGCATCCGTGTACCCACCCCGAGAGTTTTGGACATGTCCAAAACTCTCGGGGTCAACATCACGATTTTAACATCCGTAGAGCATCCTTAGTGGGTTCGCAGCGATTCGTAGTTATTCGTAGTGATTCGTAGAACATTCGCGGCTTATTACGACCTACCACGACCTACTACGAGCACACTAGGGTTTCAGTAAGGTTATCTCACGGTTGGAGCATGGTTTAGTACGATCTGTATACGATTACGATCTAGTACTGTTTCATCGCGAATAAGGCCGAATTGCTGAAATGTAGGCCTTTTTATTGCGCGATTGCGGACCCCGTGGGGAACCGTGACACGCTCGTGACACTCCATACTAGTCCGTACTAGTTCGTAGTTGTTCGTGGTAGTCCGTACTCGAACCGTAGTGGAACCGTGGTGGTTCCAGTCATTTACACACTGTGCCAACCTTGCTGCTCCTTACTGTTACCGTACTCAACCGTACTCAAACCGTCATGTATTCGTAGTTGTTCGTAGTATTTTTGAGAAATGCCCATCCGGGGGTGGGGGGGGGGCATCCGTGGGGGGACAACCGTAGTGGGTTCGGGGAGACATTCGCGGTTGGTGTGACTGGGCCATTAGGTGCCTAAGCTCCAAAGTGAAATTAGCTCTTAATCCCTATTTGTACAAAAAAAAAAGAGTTCATAATGTGTTAGCACTCCGTGGCGGTTTTTATTTTTTTATACATTTGACTGTAATAAAACGCACCTTTAACACGTCCCCATTCTATATAAGATTTATGAAACTCGTTATCAATTAGTTTTATTTTAACTTGCAAAGACTCGTTTCATAAATAAATATTTCATAAAATGGGAACTCGTTTAAGATCCTATTATACATCATGCATAAGCAAAACGTATTACTGTCTTAATAATTGTAATTCAATAGTTTAATAATAGTCTCTTACATTGATAGATTGTGTTTTGAACTCGTCTGAATAATAATTCAATACTCACTAGAACCCGATTTTAAATACTTGTCATAAAATAACGTTATGTGAACATCCTCTAAATAACATATATATGTAAGCAAAGATTGTTTCTATAGTTATATAGTTACATGACGGCAAATGTTCTTTTATTGTTTAATATTATTGTTTTTCACTATTTTTATAATGAGCACACACCATTTATCTATATTTATCACATAACGTATGGTGTGGGAGTGTAATAAAGACATCACATATTTATCATATATTACACTAGTATAATACATATATATGTAAGTGCCTGCTGAATCATCGTTCGGTCTTTTCCGTTGAGGTCAGAGTACATCGGAATTGTCACGTTGATTTCCGCTATCGTTAACACTAACTACAAGAATACATGTTGCTTTTTTGAAGTTATGTGATAAATAAAATCTCACATTCTGCCTATTTAATATTGTATTTATTATACTCGTTGGATAAATTGATATGATGCTTGTCACAGCCTCGCATCATATAATGTTGTCCAACTCGTTTAATAAATGTAGTAGTAAAGAGGCACTGTTGATCACTTATGTAAGATCCTCTGTATAAGTATGCACTTCAAAACTACTTTCGACTTTGTCATTATTGTCAATATATGTTGCAATCTCTTGCGCTAGATTCATTAATGATGTATTTTCCATTACTAGCTGATCGATGAGTCACTTGAGCTACATCAGTGACTATGCGACATAAACGAATTATTCAAGAAAGAATGTTTTGCTCTTAGTAATGGAAAATATATCATGACTATAAAGATTTAAGATTTAAGATAACTGCACAGTTTACTGCAATGAATTGACATGCTCTTTTTATAACAAAACATGCGTGAAATATCACTGAATCTGGGCAAAAAGGGGGATTTCCCCGAAATCGATAGATGTAGGGGAATATCATTATTAAGGTTTGAACAATAGCTTCCTTCTTTGGCGAAAGAATAGTACATCTTCTTAAAAATCGTAACACGCATATCAAAGGCGTCAAGATATAATAAGTCATGTTTGAATACAATGCAGATGACACATAGATTGCAATGATAGGGTTTCAGTAGCGTTTGACAACGTTGTCAGCGCAATTAGATATATCAATTGATAAAGATGGCATGTTACCCAGACAAATTAAAAAAGAAGAAGAAGCAGGACAGTTAATTAGCATACATAAAAGTCTATTTGGGTCGGGACCATCCAAAGTAAACCTTTCAACGTGTAACCATAATTAGTAAGCAATAAGCCAATGAGACTCTTGAGCGCAATGTAAAACAAGAAAATATAGTATAACTAATGTAATAATGTAAATATATCAACGTCGTTATGACAGTGCTTGTTTCAATATTACTTAGATGCATGTTAATAAAAAATTAAATTATTGAACAATATAACAATGTCAGACATGAAGCTATTTAATGTGTTTTTAGTTTAGCATATCAGTATTCTGGATAATTCAATGTTTAAATATTAATCAAAACGTTCACTATATTACTCGCAGAGTGTAAATACATATATATACTAAAGGAAAACAGAAACGCAACTCGGGATATTCCGCTATATAATTTAAATATTGCAAGTAATTTCACGTAATATTACAAAGCAATCCAAATTCATAAAATTTGAAGTTCCACTTTGACATTTTAGACCATTTCAGTACTAGTATGTAATGTAAAAAGATTGCAAAAGTTTACGCCCTACGTTTGCTCACTTGCCTGAGCCAAACGTGTATTCTATCATTAATGAAACTTTGAAGAGATAACATTTGGGTCGTTATGTTTTGTTTCAGTTTTTATTTAACAAATATTTATTTTTTTCCAGTTTCGCTTCTTTTTTCTTTAGTATATGTCATACACTGGGTGTAAAATAATAATAAAATAGGTAATATTTGAATGTTTTAGGGTTTGTCAACAGATGAGTTCGGGGTTTTCTTTCTTTCAAAATAGTTTTAGATATAAATTAAACAAGAAAATAACGATTGCCGTGTACCCCTTTAAAACTTAGGATTTGTTTATGATTTCCACATGTACAGACATTGTTAACATGTTTTAATGCATTAATAAAGCTTGTATCTGCTTGACTTAATTATTTTACTTGTTTATTAATGCCCAGAATATCACGATGTGCAGAGGAACTATGGAGGTGGAAAGAGAAAAACAAGTATTGTATTATATTACACACGTTGGATCAAACTAACGCGGGGCAATTTTCTGTAGCCTCCACCCAAATTACTATATGCGTGGGTTGTCCCAAACTACACAAATAACGCTTAATGACTCAACACTAATGACTGACTGTAATTAAATAGAATTCAGATATATCATGTATATAGTGAAAAAGAACCATAAATAATAAAAAGGAAACACTAAACAATTTAAGATGCAAATCAGTGATGCACACATACATACTACATATGTAATACTGTCTACCTTAATCAATTGTTTACAGTGAGCGATGTAGTAGGAATGACTCCGATTCAGCAGTATATGTTACTGCTGTACCATGGGAGTCGTCGTCGTCTTAGTTTGCCCAAACAAGACCTTAGATTTTTCAAATGGGCTGCCTATCCAGGACGTATAATGCCGGATCCGCAAAAGAATCTGACATATATGGAAGGAAAAAAAACACTTTCCTACCAGAAAAAAATGTCTACAAAAAAAAAGAATTTTCCTACCAGGTAGGTAAGAAAATTATTTTTCTTTCCCTTCCAAATACGTCAGATTTATTTGCGGATCCGACAAGATACAACTGGGAAAAAAACACTTTTTACTGAGTCGGGACAATTTTTTCTGACCGGTCGCGTTTGAACAAACAAACATTTTCACTTTTTCTAAAAATATTGTACATGTTCTTGGCTGACATACATTCATAAAGTAAATGCAACAGAGATTTTTTTTTGAATTATTACAAAATGTGCAAAGTTCCGTTTCAGACATTCCACATTTATATAATCTTGCATTTGTGAAAATAATTCGATGACTAATTTTAAATTGTAAGAACTGAAGATATGAGTCATCTGTTATACGGAAATGTTGCTTATATAGAATTGCCTAATCTTTACTAGTTACAAATCTGTTTGCCATTTCATAGAGAATTATTTGGAATTTCAACTACTGACTTCAAAAATTGAGGGTAGATAGTTTGATTTACCTTTTTAGCAGTTTTAAGTTTACTAACGTTCTTATTTATTGGATTCTCGATGTTATTATTATTTCTCCTGCGTGCTTTCCAATCAGTTAGAATTGGACTAACACATCCAGTATAAATTAAAAGGGGAATGTTTATGTCATATTTTGCGGTAAAATGTTCAACAGATAAAAACATACAATTGTCATCAACAATGTCATTAATGAAAAATATATCTTTTTTACGTAAAAAGAAATATAAAAAGATCGGACAGGGAAAGTAACATTCAAGGAGGACAGTCAACCATAAAACACAGAAACAAACACGCAAACAGACAAACAAGAAGGCCAAGGTAATAATAAATTCACAAACACAAAAGGGTTGACAATAGGGCTACCGCCTTGGAACGGTCAGTGCCAAAGTAGGCCACTGGAGGGTTTAAACTGGTTATAGGGTGCACCAAAACCTCACACTTACCCTACTGTCATCCCATTAAAACAGGAGAGTGTAAATAAAGAAATCCCCGCCATGATCTAATCTATAACCAACACGGCAGCATCAATAGGCAATATAAGTAAAACACAAATATGCTCGTGTAAATATAACACAAAAAAAACAATAGCCTAGAAAGCCACAATGAAGGTACTCAATGACTTGGCAGAAGCCAGAGCAACAAGATAATAAACCATTAAGACAAGAAATAGAATACTTTTTTGTTGCTATTTTTTATATGTAACCGTGCCTTTAATAGTGGTTCAAGGGAGACAACTGCTATAGTTCTCTGTAGTATGTGTACTCATATTTATGTCCCTTATTGCACAGGTAGATGACTATGTTCACAGTACTGAGTAATAACTGTAAAAGTTAATGAGACCATTTATCATGAGGTCAATGTATTATTTATATTGTATACGTGTGTCATATATGTCTTGACAAACTGCTTATTGTACAAATACAGCTTGGTTGACAGGAGTGAGTGAGTGAAAACTAACTTAGGTCATCCCTAACACTGCATGGCATGATAACTCTAACCAGCTCAGACTTTGCCTTTTGGGTTGTGAAAGAGTGGCTGGCTTAGATAGAATATCTTCTACTGTATTAACACGATTTTCCTGAATTAGCGTCCAAGACTGGAATACATTTTATTACAAACTTTTATAACCCCTTCTTTATGAAAATGCCATACTCTGTATCCACCTTTTTTTCTAAATCGTTTAAAATAAGCGTTTTCCACGGTGCGAATTTGTCAGGGTCTTAAATCTTTTGTATCCAAGATAATTTATGTGAGTGACTAAGTGATTTAATGTGTGGGATCTTTAATCAACTTTCTCCAACAGTGGTTATCATCACATTACGTTTTATTTTATCTGGTTTCCCTGACTGTGGTTCGATAATCGAACATCGCATTTTGAATGTCGCGATATACATGTTCGGGTGAGTGTTTTTAAAATAGTTGTTTTACCTATTAAGCCATTCATTTATCTTTTTTTTATTTCATCGTATTTACAATGAAAATGGTGAACCACATAGTTGTCGTTTTGCAAATTGTATTCTATTCCTAAAACTGTAAAAGAACCACTTTCATTCCGTTTTACTGGTTTGCATGTATTTAATATGTATTCACATCCTTTTTTATATCCGATCCAAACAATTTCAGTCTTATCAAAGTTTGCTTTTAGTCCAGAACATAACGAGAATGTGTCAACAGTTTCTAGAGTAGCATTCAGTAACTTTACATCGTCGTCAAGGAAAAGGGACGAGTCATCTGCATAAAGATTTATAAGGTATTCTGAACCATTTATTTTAATAGCATTAATATCAGGATTATTATTTAAAGTCGCACTTAAAATTTCGACACATATTATAAATATATGGCGATAAAGGGTCTCTTACGTACACCACGCTGTATAGAAAAATAATCGGTACAGTGACCATTATTTAATACAAAACTCTCAATGTTACTGTACAACGCTTTAAACCACTGAAGTATGTAATCCCTAAAATTGATCGGTCAATAAACTATTATTGAATTTCCATATTCCTCTACCTCTAGGTTGGTCGATAAAAGAGAATTCAACTGATACAGGTTAATGATCCGACTTATAACAAACTCCTATATCTGTTTTACTGATAAAAAGTTGAAGATCCGACTAAATAACGAGATAATCTAAGCGTGCCATTTTATTCTGCGGACCTCGCCATGTATATCTTTTTTACATTTTCATTTTCAATTCTCCATTCGTGATTCCATAATATTTAATAAGGTTTTATTCGACTTTATATTGCTTTTATGTTTATAGTTGTATGTGTCTTTTCCGTAATCTAATGGGACCTTCCAATCGCTATCAGAAAAGAGTCCCCTTCTCACTTTTAAGCCATGTTGTGCATATGTCGATATATTGTGCAGACCCATGTGCCTCAAGCTGTTACTCAAAACTAACGCCTCCAGTGCACGTCAGCCAATGGCTGATATCTACTAGCATCGTATCGTATCTATTTCTAATAAGGGATAATTCAGGTAAAATGCATGATAGAGTTATTGTTCTTGTTATATAACATTGTAATAACATTAATGATAATGGACATGTGTGCCAAGTTTTAAAGCTTTCCGACAATTCGTTTTTGAGAAATGAGAGAAAACAAAAGCTTTAACCACAACGTCAGACAGACAGACAGAAATAGCCAAACTATAAGACTGGATTTGCTGAGACGATGGTTTGTATCCAGTCGTCGAATAGCCAAACTATAAGCCTGGATTTGCTGAGACGATGGTTTGTATCCAGTCGTCGGAGATTGTGTACCGGATGCAAGTGTTATGTTGTAGATGATAGCTAACAGTGGAGCTATTTCATGTGTGCATTCATTGAGCTTGTTGTCAGGAATCATGGATCGCCCTGAAGCATTTAAACAGTTACACTTCTTGAGGTTTCGGGAAACATATTCAGGCACTTTAACGTCTTTCATTTACCCTCGGGCTCATACATATTACTGCTTTCTCATGTGTTACTAGTCACAGCTACTAGTACGTCTGTGTTGAGAGAGAGAGAGAGAGAGAGAGAGAGAGAGAGAGAGAGAGAGAGAGAGAGAGAGGGAGGGGGCTTAGTATTGTGCTGAGTGAATGGTCAATGTCTTTAGTGGAACAATATCAGTACTCTCTTACCATAAAGAATTGATGTTATTATAAAGAATTGATGTTAATATAAAGAATTGATGTTAATATAAAGAATTGATATATAAAGAATTGATGTTAATATAAAGAATTGATGTACTTCCAGAATCTCTTCTGCGTGGGTGTTCAATTAGTATATTGGTACAACATCGAAACAAAATGCTAAGATGAGTCTCAGGTTAGCATGATTCTTCTAATATGAGGTATTGTTAGTCTGGTTAAAGTGATTTCGTTATGTGTTAGAACACAAATGTTTGTTTTAAAGTCAACCCATGGCTATTCAAAGCTTTGGCGCATATCGCAAATTTCAGTCGTTTGTTTAACTGTCCTATGGCAACTCCAATATAATCAGTACATTTAAAAACGCATTTTTGTTGTTGATTATATTTAGTCCGCTGTCTGTTTGTTCAAATCAAGATTGTATTTTATGTCAGTATACAAGTCTTAGGTCTTGAGCCAGGACCCACACTTTTCTATATTTCTACCAACTCAGGTGGCAAATTCTACCATCATTTTTTTGAAAAGAACAATGTCTGTAGATGGCATTTTTCTATGATAGCAATCTGGAACGGGTAGCTTATACAGTTTAATTCGAACAATAATAGGTGTATCATTGTAACCCTTGCATCAAATTTTGGATGTTCATTTTGCACGTTAATATATTTTGATAATTGTTAATATGCTTTTAAAATATGCAATTAAGTTTATAGTTAATTATAATTTAATACAGAATAAATAAGCATTGTTTCGGTGCTGCATTCTGCTTTAAATCATTATTTTCCTTAAAATTGAAAGTCAAATTACCCCACCCACTGGCACATTTTTTATGCATTTAGTTTAGTCAATATTTTTTCATTATATGTATAACATTTGAAGAATCAGTAATTCACAACTTCTCTACAATTATTTAAACATTATATTATAATTTAGGGATTGTAGTGGTAGATTATTAATGCAAGTATGTACTATGCAACGTTCATACCTTTGCTTGCATATATAAGTTCATAAAGCCTGAAAAGAGTTACACGCATCGAACAGGAAGCGTAAATCTTCCTAATTATAATTGAAATATCAATATTATTTTAATTTTCTGATATTTACATAAATTATATTGCACAAAAGACACAAACAGTCCAAAGGACTCTAAATAAGGGAAATGTGAGTTTTCCCGCTTTTTATAACATTAAAAAAAGTATGATGATGGACCTTTGGAAACGGCCGAGCACGACGCATACGAAATATTGCAGTCTCGGTTTGATTGAAACTGTTCATGAGCGGTAATGTAATATGCTAGCTACCGCTCACGCCCTCTAGCCCCGGGTTGAGCAGAACTCAATATTCATAAAATCAATAGTGCACAATTTAAACCATCCCGAAGATGGCATGCATACGGCGGTGGACATGGAGTCATATGCTTCCCCATGTCGTACGGCGTATGGTGCCAGTATCTAATAAAATTAAATGCCCTGAAGAGCGAAATAAACATAATGGAATTTAGTTGGGAGCAGCGGTTATGAAGCCTGCGTATCACAAGTAACAGCCAAAAGACTAAATTAAAAAGCAGACAACATATCCTATAAGTGGTTAAACAATACCCAGAGTCTTTTATCGACCGGAGTAGTGGAACCACCGAATCAAAAATTAAGTAAGAAAACAAAAGAAATTGAAAATGTACCACCGATAACTAAATATAAGTATCGGGCTCAGCGATCTCCAAAGATCGAATGAATAACAGTATTTAAGTCCATTTTTAGGTGAATATTTATTGCACACAAAGACACGAACCAATAGATAACACCTGCAAACACAAAATCCAATTAGATATAGGTATATTTGAATGTTTTTTAATTGCAATTTATGTCTATTTTAACGATGTTTAGCACTAGTTTGAATTTTGTTTGAATTACCCCACCAACATAAATCACAATAACGATGTATGCATATAAAACTGAAAACTGTTGTATGCAGTTACACGAAAAACATCGAAGAAGATGCTTAAGGGTAATACCTAGACTACTTTACTAACTACTAACCATGGCAACTATTTGTTAGAATTGGTAAGTTGTTACAATGGCACCTTCTTAACATATTCTTTGCATTCAATTATAGTCATAACATATTTGTGTGCATGCAGATGTCAACCAAGCTTAATAAGGCCTACTTGTTAGTGTTAAATTCTAGTAGGAGTTATTTCCCTTTTACCACAATAGTATTCAGTGCAGTGTAATAGCCAGTATGTTATGGGTTATTGATTCTACTGAGGAACTTGTTTGTCCAGTTATGTGTGTGAGTGGTCAATTTGTTTCTATTTTTACATTTTTCCTTCCCGCCTTTCTGTTCTAACACATTAACTTATGCACTCTTCTAGAAGATGTCAAGGGAGTAGCATCTCTACTCTACGATAGTTAGTCATTAGTGATATTTAGTTTGCAAATACAGACTAAGACAGATGATAATTATGTATCAACATAGCTTTTAAAGTGCCATATTTGTTTAATACTTATATTGTATTGTGAAATGTGAATTTGATGACGTGCACCTTTTCGTAATTTTCGTGAACAGAGCGTATATTTTTTCGAGAACATTTGAATTATTTGGTGTTGTAGACAGTGTTTGTTTCGTGAGAAGACACCGACAGATAATGAAATTGTTTTGTTTTCATAGTGTTGACTTTCAGTTGGACATCAGTTTAGTTTGAAATAAGTTGCTTAGTGTTGATACATAGGTTGTAGTTTAGCTCCGACTGATTCGTAAACGTTTTCAGTTTGAATAGTTGATGAAATAATTTTCTTTCACTCTTTCTAACTAGATAGCATTATATTAACCTAACATCTGCATATATCACGGGCGAGAGTGTTACAGTTGAGAGAGCAGTATATTAACCTAACATCTGCATATATCACAGGCGAGAGTGTTACAGTCGAGAGAGTAGTATATTAACCTTACATCTGCATATATCACGGGCGAGAGTGTTACAGTTGAGAGAGTAGTATATTAACCTTACATCTTCATATATCACGGGCGTGAGTGTTACAGTTGAGAGAGTAATATATTATCCTAACATCTGCATATATCACAGGCGTGAGTGTTACAGTTGAGAGAGTAGTATATTAACCTTACATCTGCATATATCACGGGCGTGAGTGTTACAGTTGAGAGAGTAGTATATTAACCTAACATCTGCATATACCATGGGCGTGAGTGTTACAGTTGAGAGAGTAGTATATTAACCTAACATCTGCATATATCACAGGCGAGAGTGTTACAGTTGAGAGAGTAGTATATTAACCTAACATTTGCATATATCACGGGCGAGAGTGTTACAGTTGAGAGAGTAGTATATTAACCTAACATCTGCATATATCACAGGCGAGAGTGTTACAGTTGAGAGAGTAGTATATTAACCTTACATCTGCATATAACACGGGCGAGAGAGTTACAGTTGAGAGAGTAGTATATTAACCTTACATCTTCATATATCACGGGCGTGAGTGTTACAGTTGAGAGAGTAGTATATTAACCTAACATCTGCATATATCACAGGCGTGAGTGTTACAGTTGAGAGAGTAGTATATTAACCTTACATCTGCATATATCACAGGCGAGAGTGTTACAGTTGAGAGAGTAGTATATTAACCTTACATCTGCATATATCACAGGCGAGAGTGTTACAGTTGAGAAAGTAGTATATTAACCTAACATCTGCATATATCACAGGCGAGAGTGTTACAGTTGAGAGAGTAGTATATTAACCTTGCTTCTGCATATATCACGGGCGAGTGTGTTACAGTTGGGAAAGTAGTATATTAACCTAACATCTGCATATATCACAGGCGAGAGTGTTACAGTTGAGAGAGTAGTATATTAACCTTACATCTGCATATATCACAGGCGAGTGTGTTACAGTTGAGAGAGTAGTATATTAACCTTACATCTGCATATATCACGGGCGAGAGTGTTACAGTTGAGAGAGTAGTATATTAACCTTACATCTGCATATATCACAGGCGAGTGTGTTACAGTTGAGAGAGTAGTATATTAACCTTACATCTGCATATATCACGGGCGAGAGTGTTACAGTTGAGAGAGTAGTATACTAACCTAACATCTGCATATATCACAGGCGAGAGTGTTACAGTTGAGAGAGTAGTATATTAACCTAACATCTGCATATATCACAGGCGTGAGTGTAACAGTTGAGAGAGTAGTATATTAACCTAACATCTGCATATATCACAGGCGTGAGTGTTACAGTTGAGAGAGTAGTATATTAACCTAACATCTGCATATATCACGCGCGAGAGTGTTACAGTTTAGAGAGTAGTATATTAACCTAACATCTGCATATATCACAGGCGAGAGTGTTACATGTGAGAGAGTAGTATATTAACCTAACATCTGCATATATCACAGGCGAGAGTGTTACAGGTGAGAGAGTAGTATATTAACCTAACATCTGCATATATCACAGGCGTGAGTGTTACAGTTGAGAAAGTAGTATATTAACCTAACATCTGCATATATCACGGGCGAGAGTGTTACAGTTGAGAGAGTAGTATATTAACCTTACATCTGCATATATCACTGGCGAGGGTGTTACAGTTGAGAGAGTAGTATATTAACCTTACATCTGCATATATCTCAGGCGAGTGTGTTACAGTTGAGAGAGTAGTATATTAACCTTACATCTGCATATATCACGGGCGAGAGTGTTACAGTTGAGAGAGTAGTATATTAACCTTACATCTGCATATATCACGGGCGAGAGTGTTACAGTTGAGAGAGTAGTATATTAACCTTACATCTGCATATATCACGGGCGAGTGTGTTACAGTTGAGAGAGTAGTATATTAACCTTACATCTGCATATATCACGGGCGAGAGTGTTACAGTTGAGAGAGTAGTATATTAACCTTACATCTGCATATATCACGGGCGAGAGTGTTACAGTTGAGAGAGTAGTATATTAACCTAACATCTGCATATATCACAGGCGAGAGTGTTACAGTTGAGAGAGTAGTATATTAACCTTACATCTGCATATATCACGGGCGAGAGTGTTACAGTTGAGAGAGTAGTATATTAACCTAACATCTGCATATATCACAGGCGTGAGTGTTACAGTTGAGAGAGTAGTATATTAACCTAACATCTGCATATATCACGCGCGAGAGTGTTACAGTTTAGAGAGTAGTATATTAACCTAACATCTGCATATATCACAGGCGAGAGTGTTACATGTGAGAGAGTAGTATATTAACCTAACATCTGCATATATCACAGGCGAGAGTGTTACAGGTGAGAGAGTAGTATATTAACCTAACATCTGCATATATCACAGGCGTGAGTGTTACAGTTGAGAAAGTAGTATATTAACCTAACATCTGCATATATCACGGGCGAGAGTGTTACAGTTGAGAGAGTAGTATATTAACCTTACATCTGCATATATCACTGGCGAGGGTGTTACAGTTGAGAGAGTAGTATATTAACCTTACATCTGCATATATCTCAGGCGAGTGTGTTACAGTTGAGAGAGTAGTATATTAACCTTACATCTGCATATATCACGGGCGAGAGTGTTACAGTTGAGAGAGTAGTATATTAACCTTACATCTGCATATATCACGGGCGAGAGTGTTACAGTTGAGAGAGTAGTATATTAACCTTACATCTGCATATATCACGGGCGAGTGTGTTACAGTTGAGAGAGTAGTATATTAACCTTACATCTGCATATATCACGGGCGAGAGTGTTACAGTTGAGAGAGTAGTATATTAACCTTACATCTGCATATATCACGGGCGAGAGTGTTACAGTTGAGAGAGTAGTATATTAACCTAACATCTGCATATAT
>JAWPHD010011688.1:0-81526 GCA_037043455.1 Cyrtodaria siliqua
GATTCATTGAATTGGTGTGGAGAAATTGATACAAAGAACGGTAGCTTCATAAGTCACCCTGGGAGGCAAACAGGGTGGACTATAAACGACGGAGAAAGCAATAACTACTAATATTAGAAGCTACCGACGACTGCATTGCATATGAATTCACAGCTAGCGATATCTTCGATTTAATTTCTTCAAACTCTTTTCTCAAATCTGTGCTTGACTCTCTTCTATCTGCTTTACCAGACTGGGGCAACAGTTCACAAGCACAGATACCAGCGTGATGAATGCTGCTGACATTAAGGACTGATTTAGTATTATGGAAATGACATGGACGATACAACATGGTGTGAAGGGGGCACCTGTTATACCAGAACATCTGTACAGTGTGTTTAGTGGTTTGGCTCAAATTTCTCTCTCTGAGCGTTTATGGACAGGGACGGTTAATATACCCAAACCCATTATATGGTAGGAAAATTCTGCCTTATCATCGACAGTATGTCATAATTATGGCGGCTCTGTGTTTTTGATGTTACCAGAGAGGAGTCCGAAGATGCATTGCTAGCCCTAAATGTTTTTCAAAACCTGTACCGAAACCAGCAACTGCTGATAAAGTTGAGAGGGATCGGGATATCGGTCGTTAAAGGCATCAATGTGCACTATGCTCAAACAGAACTTCAGTTGTGGAATGGAGATCACATATTCCGCTATCCGTATGTACTAAATATATACAAAACACGTAATGTTATTCTGCTACAATTGATAGTCACTATAGAAAATTGCTTTCTAATCCCATTCACATACTTTTCACTAATCCTATTCCCGATGTAAAGTTTGTGATGCGTTAGCGATTACATTGATCCCCATTCACACTATGATTATACATTCTCTAGACTGAAGCTAATATAGTTATTACTTTATCTTATTCTTAAAGTAGCTATCCCGCCAACAACGGCCACATCTTACAACATATGTACACCGTTTCTAAACCTACTGACGACGAGGTATATTTATAACTTACATATTTTGGGGAATTCAAACGCTATAGACACCAATATAAACGACTTGAACAAGCCCAGCCAAACCCAAAAATTGGATCGCCATTTAAGAACTACCAACCCATAATTCATTTTACGCATATTCAATCACGGGTATTTTAAGAATCCGTAAATATAATATATAAACCTCTACTTTTAATCGGCATATATATCATTATTATACGACCCTGAACACCTGGATAGACTTTTGAAAAAGCCGTTTTGTAGTGTAATTTCGCTGTTATTTGGCGGGTTAGTTTCTTTTATATACATGTAGATAAGCAAACTGTGTTATAATACTTATAAATGTAAACACTATATGTATAATATCATCGTATTGCAAATTTTCTTGCTCGAACTAATCTCTTCATGCAGATTTATATTTACGTTTTTATTTACTTACTGATTCACTCTTGCTCATTTTCCCATATTTTCTTCGAAAATAAAACTTCCATTACTAGAATGCTAGTATGTTTAATATATATTTTATTGACATTTAAGTGTGTTTGAGAGAGCAGATGTATGGATTGGTGGCGGTGTGGTGAGGAATTCTTCAATTGTCCTGATCGAAGGAGATGCCGATGTTTTTATATCCGTTCCACGTCCTGATAGGGTACGTAGAAAAAGGCGAGACTATTTGAAAATTATTTGAGTAATTTCAAATATCACATTTTGTAAGAAAATCCGGAGTTGGTCTAGTCGAGGGTAATTATCCAAGCCGGTAGTATTGAAGTTATGACGACCGGTGTTGGAGAATATTGTTTAAATATTTACCTGTACTGACTGTGATGCTATAATTTTACTCATTGCTTTTACTATATTTCTCTTTGTTTCCAGTGTGTTTTTCGTACATTCCAATATGAAACTCGACTTTTACTTAAACAATTTTTAAAAAATGCATACTATACATGTAAAGATTTTTGGAAACGAATACGATACAATCTGTGAACGATATAGTACGAGGGACATCTCGGTCAAAATGTCAAGGGAAGGGGTAATTTATGATGTTTACACCTTTACTAAAAAAAGAATTTGTTCACTCTTGCCGAAATGGGGTCGTTTTTAAAACATGTATACTGCCATTCAGAGTTCTTTCTCTAATCAATTATTAATAACATAGATTTTTTATTATTTACAGAATTGTGATTGAAAGGATTCATTTCCATTTTATTCTTTCCAAAAATTATGTTTCCAATAATGTCGTGAATAATACGTATGTACATTAAATTCAGCTGTTGACGGCAGTGTTTATTGATGAATGGAACAGTCTAATTAAAATCAAGATGTCTGCCGCTCCCACTCTTAAGTTCAAATTGTCTGGTACCCAGTACTCAATAACATTTACAGACATGGCAACTGGTAGCATCGAAATGTACATGTCTGTTGGAGGTATGTATATCTATTTAAAAAATAGATATTTTAACGCAACCAGAATCTAAATCAAGAACGGGTTATAATTGTAGCATTAGTTTAAAAACGGACAGCGCCAAAGAGGATCAGAGTATTTCTGGTCATACTAACCTGAATTTGTTATATTTTCATGCATATTTGTATGTTTTAATGAACTATCAGTGAGACTTCAGTTTTAGATTACAGTGTACGGTTAGAACCACTAATATTTCCATATTATTTCAAACAAAAGTATCAACGATTTATGAAAGGAATTATACACATTTTAAAAGAAACGTGCATAACACACTTGTTTCAAATTAACTTGACAAAAATGTCATTGACAAACAAGTGTAGCCCTTTCGAATGAATGGTATGATATTGGATAATATATATTGAATAATGGATGATGACGTTAAGTTCCGATTATTAAGAAAAGACAAGTTTTGAATACTTCAAAGTCACAATGGGATGATAATTTCATTTCAGGGATTATATCACCGAGACAGTGGTGTGGAGAGGTATCGAACCCACCAGGAGTGTTTTTGTCTGCTTTAATAACAGTAAACCCATTTCCAAACGTCCCCATTCTCAAGGACTGGGTCTTTGATACAACCATCACCATGTATGCATTTGTGACAACAGATCCAACATCTCAAGCCGCTGACATGAAATTTGATATTGTAAACGATGTCATACAACTTGATGGGATGATTAAACGGTTGCAGTCATTTTTAAACGATACATTTACAAGGTTTGAACAGCTCCTATCAATCGCAAGAAGAGAGGTTCTTTTAAAACTTGAAGAATCGTTGGATGATATGATTGACCTAATTAAAACAAATATGAATAATATCATTCAAGGCGATATTTCCGGTCTATCAGCTATATTGCCTGAATTATGGAAACAGTTTACTGAAGTACGAGACATATTCACTGATTTTCTTGACATTACTGAACATTCTGTGGATGGCGTAAAAGATAATTTCATATCGTTTATTCGAGGCGAAGTAGAAAAAATTAAACAAAATATTCACGAAACTATCCAAAATTTCACCAACCAAGTAAGCAGTGACATCGAAAATGTTGACGGGGTGGGTGTTAAATTAAGAGCAACCATAGTGTTATTTGGACTGAAGCTGGTCGATATAGATATAGAGATTGTGTATTCCACAGAATCTCTTTTGAAATGCAGTAGGTTTGACGAAGTAAAAAAACTTTTGAAAGGCGAACAAGCACTGCGTGTTCTTGGAAGAGTGAGTCATGGAATTAAACTTGGTTATTTTCTTAGAGCAGATAGTGGATTTGGATTGGGTGCTGCGTTTGGAATAGATAGTAGGCGAGTTATTTTACATATGAATGCGTACATTAGTATGCTTGGTGTAAGTGTTACCGGCGATGTTTTTATAAGTAGAAATGGAATCTATTTCTATTTTGAAGCAAACATTTGGAATATATTTTTAGCCCAGGTTGATGTCTCGGCCACTGTTGGTCAAGAATGGTATAAGTTGACATTTAATTTAAAAGGAGTATTTGTGGCAAACGCTCGAAAAAAACGTCAAACGCAGGCAGTGAGTTCTTCATTCCAAAGTAGTTATCTCGATGCGTTAAAGAAAGTTACACAAGTTATAGCTGATGAAGCTAGCAAAAGATTAAGTCAAGTACAATCAGCTCTCTCCGATGCCCAAGATGGATTGTCACGTGCCCAGGACTGGCTTGAGGACAAAAAGACGGCTGTACGCAAGGCATATGAAGTGTTTGACGAAGCGATCGCACGTTTAGAGAAAGCAAAACATAAGTTGGATGAAGCTAAAGGACCCTTTGAGACAGCGCTTGCACAATTGGAAAGTGCACAACGAAAGATTGACAATCTTTGCAGGATACGAGAATGTCGAAAGATTTGTATCCCTGGGTTTCGATGTAAATGGTGTAAAACTGGAGGATGGATAAAAACACTATATCCTTGTTGTAAATTGACAAGTTGCTCGACTAGAATTCCTGATCCAATTTGCCTTCTTGCTAATCTCGGATGTAGAGCTATACGAGCGCTTGCATATGATGCTTTAGCGTATGCACAAATATTTGTTAGAATACCTATGCTCGCATTTGACATTGCAAAGGCGGCAGTTAGTGTTGCGCAATTCATTGTTTACAAATCAAGAGTCGTTATCGATATTGCTGTGGGTCTTCTGGATCTTGCTAAACTTGCATTAGAAGGGGCAAAAGGTGTCCTTGAAACTGCCAAATTTGCCTTAAAAGTGGTGAAAATTGCAATAGGAGCAGCTGCAAAGGTTCTTGATTTTATCATCGAGTATGGTTTAAAAAGCATTTTAGATGTTAGAAATTGTGGTTTTAATATTGAGATGTCAACCCATGATTTGCCAGTATTTGACGTATTCTGCGAAGTAAACGCTTTCAAACTTGGTTGGAAAACGGTTCAAATGCGAATCAATTTCAAAAACATATTACAAACTATATGGCAGGCAGCGAAAGCAACAATAAAAGCAATCACAAGCGTATTTAGTGGACGACGAAAGAGAGAAATAACATTTGAAGCATCAACAAGGGTACATAGTCTTCTTCGTAAAATAAGGCAAGCGCAAATTGACCCGACCAGTTTTACAAATGATACCATAAACGAAATCATCAATGTTGTCGATAGTACGGATGGGTTTAATGCGTCACTGAAAACCGATTACGATAACAGAGTTGCGTTGTTTGAAAGAAAGTGCAAAACAATAACAAGAATAATGACATTTATGGAAGAAACATCAAATAATCTGTTTGATATAGCGAATTTGACGAAAACTAATATAGATGATGCAAAGTATTTGAGGAATCATTTAGTTGACTATAACACAGAAGAAATGGTAAATAATATTAAGCTAGAAAACCATGATATCAGTGCAGAATACGCATTGCGAGATTATAACCTAACGCAGAGTGACCTTGATAAAGCACTTGAGGATGCGAGAGCTTCCTTCACCCAAGATCCACTCCTTTTAGAATTACGTGCAACAACCCAGCAAGCAAAAGAACAGATTGATGAAGAAATAGAATCTGTGCAATTAGTTCAACTACTAAATCATTGGATTTTAGCGATGGAAAATATAAAAAATGGTTACTTCGATCAGTCGGAATGTGCTAATTTCGGCGATTGCGTTTTCTATTCCATATCACATCTTTATGATCTGTACGAAGACGAAACGGTACCAAATGCAACTGAAATCAAACAAGCTATTCTCCGTATTGAAGACGTTTACCTCAACATTCTTAACAACCATTCAGTAGGTGTAGATAATGTTTATGATGCATCTCAGTCAATAGTCTCCAATCTGCAGGTTTTGTCAGACACCAATGTATTTTGTGCCATCGCTCCGCTCATTGTATCATCATTAAGAAACCAGCATGTTTTAGAGGGAAAGACAGCTACTATACATTGTTTAGTCGTCGGCGACCATCCTCTGCAATACTGGTGGTACAAAAATGGAGAAATGTTGGAAGAGGAGCATGGTGCTGTTCTGGTCATAGAAAATGTATCTGGCGACGACGAAGCAGTCTATCATTGTGCAGCAGGGAACGTTGTTGCTAACATCACTTCCAACGAGGCACATATCTTTGTTTGGGAAAACGAAGGTAAGTACGGCTATATAAATGTACCAACATGTACATGTTTATTCAATTCCTTAAATTTAGCTTAGATAAAAACAAACACATAATTGTTAATTAAAATATAATTGCGCATTTGTCGCTACAATTCGTTCTATTGCTTTTTGTTTGGTTTACAGAATTCATGTTGAATTGTATAATACGTAAAGAACTTAAGGATTAAGGACTGTACATATAAACAATCTAAATAAGTATACACCATATTACACAAACTATTTATACGTTAAATATAATGTTACACTGTCTTTGCTTGTTCTCTAAACTATAAAAAAAACTTATTTAAATCAGCATTGCACTGCTTACAATTCACATTATATTATAAATAATTTTGTTATTTGTTCTAGAAAATGGTGGCTCATTAGAATTTCGTAAGTATATCTCGGCTTAAACAAACTGAATACTGCTTTTCGACTTGTATTCATGCCTGTTTATACATACATATTCGTATACTATATACATTTATATATGTTTTTTTTACCTTTATGTGGGTGGTTGCTGTAAGTGAAAAGCAAACAAAACAGTTGCACGTATGAGTTAAATGAAAATCAAATAAAATCAAATGCTTTCTATTTATAAATAGTATCTATTGTTACTTATTTCCTTTTTCTAAATCATCAATTAATACATTAATGTATGATTTCGATACCTTATGTTTAAAGGGCGATGCTTTTCATGTCACTAATAGTCTACATAATAGTACATATAGCCCATCTATTTTACAGAATGCGTTAAGGAGAATTGTCATGTGGCAACCCTCTGCTACATTGCACACCCTACGTCATGCACTAAGTTTGTGATGTGCCACACGTTTGAAAACGGAACTGTTGTTGCTCAGGTAACATGCACATCCCTAACGCTAGTCTTCAGTGCCTTTAATATACATGTATTTTTTTTTTTTATTCCTATACAACCTGTTTTTATTCTTATAAATTTATATTGCATGGGAAAAAGTCATTTTTTCCCGGAACACATACATTGTTAAGTTTAAGAATATATACTAATCAAAATTCCTAAGTACCCACCTAAGAATTTGTCAATACTATTATCATTATTTTTTTTTGTATTTCACGCTTGATTAGAGATACAGTTGAATTGCAAAATAGCAAGTTTAAATCGTCTACTCTGATTGCATGAACACATTTTAAAGCTTTCAAATCAATTATCAAGTATGAGCATAATGGTTATCAAACTGTATACATGTTTATCATGGACTTGTAACTTAACTACACATTAACACAACTGCATTGTGAATGTGCCATATGTATTTACAGCATACAGATTTTACTTTGATGAAATATATAATTGCATGTTTCCTCGTATGTTTTTTTCCTCAATTATTTAGTGAAAAATGATTAGTTAATTACTAGTTCACTGTATTAGTTTTGTTAAACAATCTAGAACACGTATAACATGTTTAAATATCCAATGTGCTAAATAGTGTTATAAATATAAATGCTTACCATATGTAGCCTATTAAGGTATATACGTATACTATGTTTGTTCCAAATGCACACAGTTTGTAAATAAAATGAACGTTAGCTATTGCTTAATTATCTTCCTAACCTCTATTTTGAAGAGGTAATGAATTTATATGAGTTACCAACTCATTATTACCAAACTAATTTTTTAGCATAATCAACTGGGCATATTTTGATACCATAGTGTCAATTCTGGTAATAAGACTGAGGTGGGATATACAATTCTGAATTTGGTGACTTTTTATTAACTGTTTATGTTTTATCAATCAAGAGTACATAATTATCATAATTATGCTGACTTTTTACAACAGTATTATGTTTAGATGTTTACCTAAATTGTCCACAAACAACAGTTTTACAACAGCGCCCTCAGCTCTTTGACTGGGACATTATAACTGTCATGTATGAACGTGGATTTTCTAACTGAGAATCATTATGAACATGTATAGGTGATGTCATGTGCATTCGGCATGATGTGGAACCCTGGCATGAAATCTAAATGTGAAAGGACAGAATCCGTTGATTGTCAAACTGGTGAGACAACATTTTAAACTTTTTCAAAAAAACTGATTTTTGTTTTATCAAACTCCCTTGGATGTCGACACTAATTACTTAATATGTCTAGCATTGGATATTCATTCGTTAAATCAGACTAAAATTAATTGACATTATATGTTTTTAAATAGACACAAGAAAACGTATAGTATGATATGCCACAAACAATCGAATTGGCGCCGTCCCTATTTTCGGCGCTGTCCGCATTTCCAGCTCTTGTTATAAAAAAGTGTTTCTTTGTACTGTTAGTTGTTCATACGTGAAGTAAAGCAGCATATGGGATAATGGGATAGAAGGATGATAATTTGTCCTTTAAGCATGTCATATGCCATATTTCCTTATCAGGCTTATAGGCTGCGAGGATATAGACATTTATCTTTAAGAATGTTACTTAATAAATCTGTAGTGTAAACAACGATAGTAAGCGTTTTGATTTTTATGTATTCAGAATTTAAAAAAAAACAGAGCCCTAAGACCTATAAAGAATCCTATAAAGCGTGAATATTCCAAACCCAACATATATTCATAACAAATAACACACTGATGTATAAATATTGATGCTTTCCTCCCGTTAAGATCCTTGCGGTAATCACACCATCAAGAAATATGACCACGAAGATGGAAACTGCAAAACGTATTATCGGTGTGTAAATGGCCACTCTGTCCCTGACTGCTGTGGACCAAACAAGGGATTCGATTCTGCAGCTGGAAAATGTGTCAACGATCCTACATGTATTGAAGTGTGTCCTCTACTGGACACGTGTAAGTTGCAATTACGTTTTTCATAAGGCTGTGCAGATACAACTTTTGATATATTCTATCGTCCAAACTGTAACTTTATCATAAACTATATAGCATTTAATTTACGATGTGTACTCAGATTTTACCATGCATATACAAATAGTGAATTGTGCGTTTTCCAACTTAACAATTTTAGCCTCATGCAAAACGAAGGGAGGAGTTAATGCGGTAAGTTACCCTGATGGTAACTGTAAGACCCATTGGGATTGTGGGAGTAGACTACCGCATCCGGTTTGCTGCGCCGATGGTCAAGGTTATGATGTAACCCAGGCCAAATGTGTGTCAAACCAATCATGTGTCGACGCATGTCCCGAGGAGTATAAAGGTATCTTGACTGTATGTTGGTTGTTTATCTAGGTATAGTGAACTGAAATACGTAATATTCACAAGCTATAGCCATGTCAATAAATTCAGTCAGGTGACGAATAATGCAGCGATTGTTTGCAATATTAAGCTTATTTTACTTCTGTATTTCAAACTTTAAGAATTGCTTTTTATTGTTGTCATTGCTAGTGATGATTTGCTTATATTTGAGAATACTGTGTTCTTTTTCGAAAAGGTACAAACAGCGTTTATTTATGCTATTATTTTATTGAAAAGATTGAGTTGTTACCATATCCGAAATTTCATAATTTTTAATACGATAACATATTGGGTTAAGTTAATGGCATGTCGTTTGTCCTTTTATGAGATGATATGTTACAAATATCTTTGCAATATTAGGTTTTGATTTCCCAAATTAAAAATTTATAAATTGCTAAAGAAACATAACTTATACATGCCTCTGTCGAATGTGAGTTCTTTTTTTTTTTAGATATATGCGCAAAGAGAGGTGTTACAGCATATGACGATATGGACGGAAACTGCAGAACATATTTAAGGTGCAACACATTAGGTACGATGCATGCATAGAACATAACATGAAACATTCATTTAATTATAGTTTTGAGACGTCCGCAATGTTGTCGTCTGTATTAAATCCTTTCTACCATTTTTTTAAAGAAAACGAGAACATTATTCGTAAATACAATGCCAATGATCCCGATTCCTTCTATACCTTCCCTGTTGTTAAAACGGCTCTACAGGCTCTAAAAATAAACTAGGCTACACGTATACGTTCACCAATTTTAAATGCTAATTAAACGTGTATTTTGACCATAATTTGCCCACATTTTGAAGACGTTTTTTAAACGGTGACTTAATATAATCCGATTATCAAATTGATTATTTAAATTCCAAATTATTTGATGAATCTATTAAAAAATATTTATGAGTTTTAAACGATTTTCAAAACTTGCACGTTCCATTTAAAAGACACGAAAACAATGTGACTAGTGTACTTACAAGTGTACTTATAAATGTCGCCTAGTATAGGTAGATGAGCCGTTTAACAACAGTCCGATCCCACTCAGTTAATGGTCTTTCGATTTGTCGGGTAAATGTTTAAATAGTATGCTTGGCTGCATCATTTCCTCTTTTTACTGCATACTGAATTATGTTTGTACATTAAGGACTTGATGACGGCTATTGCTGTCCGTCTGGAAGGATGTTCGACGAGGAGTTAAACGAGTGTGTGTACGCCACGTCATACGATTGTGCCGAAATCGACTGTCCGGACGACTACTTTGAAGGTAACTAGCTAACTTAGAGAATAGTTCATGGCGGGGATTTCTTTATTTACACTGTCCCGTTTTATTGGGAAAGTAGGGTAAGTGTGAAGTTTGGTACACTCTAGAACCTGGTTTAAACACCCAGAGGCCTTTTTTGCCACTGACCGTTCTAAGGCGGTAGTCCTATTGTCAAACCTTTTATGTTTGTGACGTCATATTCCTTATTAATATTGCCATTCATGTGTGTTCTGTGAAAGCTGCATTTCCTGTTCGACTTTTATACTTATTTTTAAAGGTACTTTACTCCAGAACTGAAAACACAACATCGATACATTATTTCGAAAAAAAAAAAACATTCGGAGGATAATTTATGGATGAAAAATACATTGCAATCTCCCATGTCGACACCAACATGTGTTTTCGTGATGTTATATAGAAGTCCAGAATAATTTGTTTTTATATTATCTTCCTCCATTTTTTTTTGTGTTATAAGACACTTGATTTTTCTTGTTCTTGTTACATTTTCCTCCTATTCTGATTGACAATATTTAGCTCGTAAGTCTACATCGTAAACGAATGATACGCACACACGTACACACTATTTGGTTTCAATAATAACAATTCAAAGACAACTTAAATTCCCAACAGCCTATTTTTACAATTTAACCATAGAATATATTTTGAAAATATCGAGAGGAGGGAAATACTACGGTATTGCCATGGTTTTCCAAAAGTGGAAGAGAACACAACAAGAATAAGAAAAAAACAAGGGTATATTGAAACAATACTTTGTTTCGTTTTTCGACTTAGATATACAATTTCGAAAACACACTTTGGTGGTAAAAATGAAAAAAACGATGTATTTGTCATGTATCACGTACTCTCAAATATTGTTAAAATCTATTTTATTGATTTACTGATTCAATACTTGAAGCAATGATCAAATAAATAGTGTTCGCTGTAATAATTGCTGAAACGAATATTCTAATTTAAACTAATTTTGCAATCGTTTTAATGGTTTATTTGTGTTCGATATTTTCTAATAATCAATTTTCCTATTATTTCGTCTTGATTTCTACAGTTTGGAATAACTTTAGTTAGTATTATATTAACAGTCCAGTAAATAAACACTTAGACCATACAAATAAAGTATATTATATATTGTATAAACCATGTGCCATGTGCCGACGAAAGGGAACCAGTAACAACAGGTGAGCTGAGGGATAATGAACTTATGTGTTAATCATGATAACATTTATTTCAGAATAGTAACGAGACATTTTTATATAACGTAATATTGCAATGGTTACTAACTGTAACCAATAACTTTGCAATTGCTTTATCTAACACGCCAAATAAGTGCAAAATTACACTACAAAACCCAGTTAACGACGTTGCGTTGTAAACCTTCGTCGCTCACCGCTGCGGGTTCGAATCCCTCTAGGAGATCGATTTGTAAGTGAGGAAGTGTCGATTCTTAAGAATGGCGGGAGGTGTACAGTACTGGTTCTACCCAGGAAAAGTGGGTGGTCTGCCTCCACCACAAAAAATCGGTTACATGTGTTGAAAATGACGTAAACACCATACAAACAAACAAACAAACAAACAAAACAAACACTACAAAACCGTTTATCAACACTCTATCAAGGTGTTCAGGTCATATAATAATGTATATGTGACGATTTAAAGTATAGGTTCATTCTTGGGGTTTTAGAATACCCATGATTGAATATGCGTAGAATGAATTATGAGTTGGTAACTCTTAATTCGACGCTCCAATTTTGGAATTTGGCCTGGCTGGGTAACGCCGTTTATATTGTCTCTATAGACTTTGGATTCTCAAAATATTCAGTTTCTGTATATACCTCGTCGTCAGTAGGTGTACATTTGATGTAAAATTGAGCTGTTGTTGGTGGTATAGCTACTTTAAACATGTCATGAACCTATTTGAAGTGTTTTATGATCATATCAATATATGACTTGTTTATGTGGTTATGCATGTAAAATGACTACTATTGTGCACACACACTCAGGCAGGAATCATATTGTATTAGGTTTTACGATATTCAGGTACACTTCAACAAAAATATTGGGTCGCTAAACATCAGATAAAAGACCATTACGGTGACACGTGTAATAATAAATATAATCAAGCTGATGAACCACACTTCAATGTTTTTATATGTAGAGTGTCGACGGATGGCTGTTCCGGGAGAGCCTCACTATTTTACTGACATTGACGACTGGGGGCAACAACAAAAGGCCGTGTGCGGCTGGAACTATATTTTCCCAGACAGAATGTGATTGTGTTCACGACAATCAACCCGCTACAGGTAGTTTTTTTAAAACTTGAAGACTTTTAAGGGCGCGCCGTCGCAAATACCCGCTCTTTGCTCCCTGACTGTTCTCTGTGTGGTGGAATTATTCAAAACAAACTTAGCCCTTATTAATATCAAAGCACTTCGATTTGGTACCCATGATGATATGGTTTGATGACGTTCCATTGTTATCCCTTCGTGGTCTCTCTGTCCCGTGACCCTTTGAGCAAAGATTGCAAAAAAGTTACATATATAACTCGCCTTGATTCTCTTCATAGCTGTACATATTGTTAATAAAAACCTCTTAGGACAAATAAATAAGGCGTGTTTTTATTTCGTAACCTAGCCCTCGAAGCCCAAGCCCAGGCGTGGAAAAAACATTATGAAGTCAATCTGCACTTCACAAATCCTACGGGAAAACATTCACTAAGTTTCAGTTCCGTAATTCCCTTATAATAATAAAAATGATGCGTTTATAAGTAGATTGACAATCTCCGGACGCATGGATAACATTGGGTTATTAATATTTTGTTTGCATTAAACGCTTTTTGATGAAATTCAAGTCAGTGTAATATTGTTATACATTTAACGCATTTAATCATGTTAATTAAGTCATATATATTTGTAATATATTTTGTAATGTTTAATTTGAAGCATTTACATTAATCAATTAAACTCATACATGTAATATGAATACTTTTGCACCATTATTATATGTTCTCATTCCAAATGTGTGATGCCTTTGACTATGTCCTTTTCTCGGGCGATACAGAAAACGGTAAATTGTATATGCAAGATTTATGAAATGAATGTCCTTTTCTCGGGCGATACAGAAAACGGTAAATTGTATATGCAAGATTTATGAAATGAAGTAAGACCGCCTTGATATTAATATATTAAGAGAGGTACACCAGTACATAAAAACGCAACTGCATACACATCGATTTAAAGAGGAAAACTAAATTTTAAAAATAATGTTATAAATAGTAATGATTACTTATAAGCAAAATCTAACCATTTTTAAATTCATTTAATATTCCAAGGGTGGTCTGAGAACCCACCAAATCGCGTATTTTGGCGAAAATTATAGGCCCGCACCCATACATTTGCTTGGTGCATGATGTCACTGAATAATACTTTCAAGTGTGAAAGAGAGTATTTGCATTATTGGATTTTATCAAGCAACTTACATTGTGCATTATCAAAATACCTACTCGATATGCATAGTTAATTAATACAACAATTTAATGTTATGATTTAATTGTTTTCACCGTCCAGGGTGTCGCCTGAAGGCAATTCTCGGTCAAGCCAACATGTATAGAAGTCTTGATGACCCGGAAAATAATCCTATGTCATGCCCAACTTGTACTGTCTTTGACCAAGAACTGTGCGACTGTGTACTAGACAATGAGCCTGATAGTACAGGTGAGTTTGATCAATTTAATATTCTGAAACTGATTCTCTAAAGTAGTGTGCCAGTTGTTCAAATTGTTAGCTACCAACTGGTACATCTTTTGATCAAGAACAGTGCGGCTGTGTAATCGACAATGAGCCTGATATAACAGGTGAGTTTGATCAATTTAATATTCTGAAACTGATTCTCTAAAATAATGTGCCAGTTGTTAATAGTTTGCTAACCCAATTTTTAAAAGGCATGCTGTCCCTAAATTATAATTTTATCGCGTAAAATAGAGCATTGCCACTATATTTCTTTACTCAAAGAACATCAGCCCAAGATTGATATACATAATGTATGATGCATGATTAATTTCAACAGCTATTTGTCAATAATTATACATAACATTTTACGTGATTTTTATATTTTCGTTCACCAACAGAGTGTCCACTGAAGGCCATTCCAGGTCAACCAAACATGTTCAGACATCTTGATGACCCGAGGAACAATAAGATGTCATGTCCAGCTGGGACACTCTTTGATCAAACCCAGTGTTATTGTGTATAAGATGATTAGCCTTTATATCGTTAGATGCAAAAGGTGGGAATCATACTTTGAAAATCGTACAAACTCCGTTAAATCCGCCATAGTCGTGTCGAACTTAATCGCCCCGTTCTGTCATGCTTCGGGATTAAGTGTGAATCTATGACTCAGGTAGTCCTAAACGGTCCTTTGAGTGTACTTTTTTGTTCTAAACGTGTGGTGCATGAATTCAAACGTTACAGGTGTTTTTTTCATATCTTCGTGATATTTGTTTAAATTCATAATAATAATGGAAACATGTAAAAAATAAGTTAAACATAATAAAACATTACAAAACGGATCAAGTTAATCATCCCAATTTCAGTTTTTCCTTTTATCAACTTTTAGTTTCACTGTATTATACATTCTTGACAGTCTTACAATGTAAACTATGCGACTACTTTCTAATAGTAGGCAGATATAATGTTTGGTAATGAAAATGTTAACAGAACCTTAATCATTGGTCAGAATTGTTCCATTGTCCAGAGGAAAAGTCTTGAATAAAGAAAGCATGTACACTTTGTCATGTGTTTTTACCATTTTGCTTTATATTTTCAGAATGAAATAACAACTATGCATCTATAAAATAAAGAAACCGGTGTCCAGTAGGTATCCACGT
Source organism: Cyrtodaria siliqua (assembly GCA_037043455.1). Taxonomy (NCBI): domain Eukaryota; kingdom Metazoa; phylum Mollusca; class Bivalvia; order Adapedonta; family Hiatellidae; genus Cyrtodaria; species Cyrtodaria siliqua. The sequence continues at coordinate 15,440 of JAWPHD010011688.1, forward strand.
GACCGTGATATGATACAACCGTTAACAATCCCGTCCTGCCCCTATGTATATAGTCTTAGTATTGTTCTGCGGTGTGAGAGGAGTGTACGATGGACTACTTGCTTTCATGTCTGATTTATCACATAAATATCATATAGTTTTAGTCTAGATTGATTTACTTGTTTAGCTCCAGAAATAATCTCATTAATGTATGTGATATAAAACGTATTATTCTATACCTAATTTATACATCCAATCGTAGACGCTCTTTCGAGTCATGTGACCGTACAATATATTTCCGTATCGGGACGCACGCGCGTACAAAATATCCCGTATTTTGTTCGTATTGTACGCTTCACAGGTTCCATGTTAAACCTATGATAAAGACCGAAACGCGTGAAAAGTCCGAATAAAAATCAGAACCGACAGGCTTCTGTCATTACCTAACCATAAATTGTTGTCAAGTAATGAAAACCTATCTATTGCACATATTTTATTTAATTTTCCTTTATAACAAAAAAAAAAACACAAAAACTAGCATAATATATCATTGTTTGAAACTGACCTCGGTAGTATTTAATCACTGTTGACAACGGAGAAATGGGCATTCTTTCAAGCAAATAAAGCTTGAGAGTAAGCCATGTCGAACACAATATATAAAATACATAGACCTACATGCAATTGTGCTTTCGATGTTCATAGCGACTTGCTTGAAAGCATGAAAACAAACGAAAGTTTATCCGAATTATAAATGATTGGTTAAAATAAAGGTATAGAATAAAAAGGTTACTTAACATGGTTCTGTACAATACGGGATATATTTGGACTCGTACACAGCTGGAAAAAATCATATTGGACTCGCTAACGGCTCGTCCAATATGACTTTTCCAGCTGTGTGTACTCGTCCAAATATATCTCCGTATTGTACAGAACCATGTTAAATAACCTATAAGTATACACATGTATCGATATAAACATCGAGTTTAATCACTGTACGTATTACACGTATCATACAATGTGTTAACATGTGTTCATCTAAAAGGTTTTATTATACTTTTGCACGTGAAATGGTTTTCTGATTGAATCTTCTCACGTTCATTCTAATATATTCTTAAATCAATTAAACTCTTTGGCTAACAAAACTAATATAATGCCCGACAAACCGCCGCATCTTATCACATATACCAACTCTTTCAATTAATTCAATACAAAATATTTACATCGCTATTGCATTCGCTACGATGAATCTTATTTGACACGCTGCATTTAATTTTCCAATGAATACCATTACCTTCGGAATACCTCATGATATGCCCTTTAACGGTTTCAATTGGATGATGGGCTGAGCTGAACTTAATAGAATATTGCGCAAGAGGAGTGTGTCTAAAATGTTGCCGATCGTAACGGCTGTTACATTTCACTCCATAAAAATCCCCGTATAATAAACTATTTTTTCGAAATAATAGTAAATCTGGCGTATATAGAGAAGAAATCAACGCCATTTTAAAGGTACTTCGGACTCCACACCACTTTAAACCACCCAAATATTGTTCATACCCCAATGAAAACCAAAAGAAAGCATTTCATTCCTTAAATAAACACTCTTGTAATTTGTTTTCTATATATAATTCTTATAAACATAAGGGCCTGTAATTATCAGTAACGTATACTTGATTTAAATTAAGCTGAAATCAATAGTGTGTTACAAATGATCGACTATCGTTAAAAAGCAATATATGTTTTGATATATTGAAAGTTTCGTGATAGAAATAACAATTTGCCCCAATGAGTGCGTAATAACGTATATTTCGATCGATAGATTAATGGAATAAAACAGAAATATATTTATGTCAATTGAATAGATTTTTTCTCATAAATTTAAATGAGAAACAATGTGTACATCGCCTGAATTGATGCGGAAAATGGTTTATTCGTGATATTAATTAAAGGAAAACATGTGCTTCTATACTGTATACAAACTGGCATAAAAACAAAATTTCAAAATAACAAAATGAAAATGTTGCAAAATAGAACATTTATAATTATCAGAATTAGAAGTAATTGCTAATTACAGAAAAGCAATGGAGGATTACTGACTTCCTTATTCTTACTTCTCATCTTCTAGATTTACGAAATAAAAACTTCTAACTGTTAGAAAAGAGTATGATAATGGATCTTTGGAAACGGCCGAGCACGACACATACGAAATATTGCAGTCTCGGTTTAATTGAGACTGTTCATGAGCGGAAGTGAAATATGCTAGCTACCGCCCTCTAGACCCGAGTTGAGCAGAACTCAATATTCATAAAATCAAGTCATGAACTTGAGGTCCTCAGTCTTAATGTTAGAAATAATGATTTAGAAGAACATACATTTAGAAGTCATAACGTCGTGAAGTTAGAAGTAAGGAAGTAAGAAGTATGGAAGCATCTAAAGTCATTCAGGCTTGACATTAGAAGTAATGACGATAGAAGTAATAAAGTCAGAAGTCTCTTCAACGTTTTCTGCATTTACTTAAACATATAATGACAGAATCTGTACATTATTTACTAATTAGTATATACATTAAAAGAGTAGGACATATACTTATGACAATCAATGTTTTTGTTTTATAAAAGCACGAATGTCCTTTTGCCAGGAATCAAATCTCCACACAGCTCATATTTTAAATGCAGATATAAAATTATATTAATATTAGTCTCGTGGCACCATACACATATACATTTTGTGTAAAACAAATAAAACATATCGTGACAACATATCCTAGCCCTACTTATGTGTATATTAATATCTATTTTACTTGTATAATTTAGCCACAATGTGTTTAGTTTTAACCTTGACGTAGATGATACGGACTTCCTGTGGAGTATTAGTGACTACAACTTCGTTAAATTTGCATTAAATCACCCAATGTCCCCATGAATTAATTGAAATAACTAATTGAATCTCACCCTTCCTTTAAAAGTATGGGAATTGTTTAACCAGGGTTGACATACACAATATCTGTACTAAAGTATAAACAAACCGTGTGGCCTTCCACGCTACCCATTTTATGCATTTCGTAGTGTTCATGGGATACAGCGTAATAGACAAATTAGTATGCGATATTGAAACTGTTTAATATTTGACATACATTATATTGCAAAGTTTATTTCTGTTTTGGAGAGCGTATTACGCTATGCTACAATACCCTTCGAATGAATGAATTGGTGTTTAAGGTCCTGTCATATACAAATATATGCTTATAATTGTGTCATGCTTATGTTTTATTTGTGTTGTAAATAGACAATATATATGTTCAATTCCTGAATAAAGAATTCCATTAATGCTTTAGTGTGTGTTTGTGTATTGTTTTAAATATTTTGCTACCTCTGTTAGTATAAAATTATTCTGACATGAATACTTTCAAGAATCATGGTATAAGTTAATCCCAACAAGTTTGATTTCATTGCACCTAAACAATGTGTTGATGAGCCGTTAATAGACCAGTAATTATAGCCGAAAATAAGAGTCAAGGTCAAACAAATTCCAACAGAAAGTATTTTAGGATTTTTAGAATCACTGACATGTAATGAGTTTCAGAAAAAAACTCCTCAGTATAAAGATGGTGGGAAATGCTAAATTTTGGGGTAAAAGTTGCGTTTTTAAGAGAAAATCTCCGGAAACTGGAATCATTTTATAAAAAATCATTTCAGCAAATAAGAATCATTTAATAGTGCGGAAATATTCCAAATGCATCTCTATGTAAATCAAGGTTTTATAGATGGATATGAGGTTAATAATATGAGATTTTAGGGCAAAACCTGGAAAAAATGAATAAAATTGTTGATTTCTGTAATACATTTGGTGTTACTAGGCTATAAATGAAAAAAATACTAAATGAGCTATAAACAATTAGTTTCTTACTGTTTTGCAAAGAGAAGGGTACAGAGATGTCCCAGAAAAAATTCCTTTTGAATACGACGATCTAAAATACTTTATTTTTGGGTCTAAAAATGTGTTTTACATAAAAAAATCGCTTAAAACAGGAATTATTTTGTAATAACATGTTTGAACATAAACTAATCTAATGGAAGTGATAAAATGGTGCACAATATATATACAAATGTTTTATTGTATCGTAAGTTAATGTGAAACTTCCCATTGTGAGATTTTGGAGCAAAACATTGAAAAAAATGAATAAAATAGTTGATTTCTGTAATACATTCGTAGTACAGTGGCCCATTTTATGGAACATCTTACGACGATTTTGCTCTTAAGTCAAATTATTAAATTTATTGCTATAAACAAGTTCATAAACATGTTTTTTTTAACTTTCTAATACATATATTGTTCATTCAATATTTACACCCTTAATTGTTTGCTTCAAATGCTTTTAAAGAAAATGATGGAAGTTATTTTATTTTGACTTGAAAATACAGCATATTATATTCATTTTAAAGTGAGGAAACCTTCTTCCAAACCCATCTTCCTGTGGAACACGGAATCTGAGATCGATAAGATGCTAATTAAATTAAAACATTTGTCCTTCATCAAAAATCACTGAAAAAAAATCACAAATAAGTATTTCAACAAATATAATTGAAGTGAAAAAATTGTGTATAAAACGTACATTACATATGTTTGATAATATCAGAACTTCAAAAGTGAATAAGATGCTCAAATTGCGAGGTCAGGGTCAAAACGTGGAACAGAAATGGAGAAAAAACACCAATGTTTTTGTGATACAATCAAATTACTGGGCTTTAACAATGAAGTATGTATGAACTAAAAGAGACATTTGTAAAAAATACTCGGTCTACATTTGGAATCACACCTATGTGTTTCGATGAACATCTTAACATTCAACGGGACAGAAAATAGTTCACTGTTGCTGTATTCTAACCAGTATGTCCGTTAGCCACACGTGTAAAATGTAAGATCTGCATTGCATGTTTGTTACTACAATAAAGATGAAGGTTATATCAGCGATTCCATGTAAATAATATAATTATATATAGATCTATCGGCCAAATGACATTGTAAAACTGATGATAATTTTTGGTTTGAATTTTAATGGCTTTTGGAGGGAATCTGCTGTGGTCTAGGGCGCCGCCATATTAGTATGACATTATGGATTCCTTCTACATAAATTCGAAATATGATTCTTTGGAATTTATCGTGCCATTTTTAGATAAATGGACAATTCTATGGACAAATTTATTTAACATAAAAAACAAAACATCTTAGAGTAAAATTGTACTAAACTTTTCGAATATAAAGGGCACAATTTCTGCCAAATAAATATTGTTTCTGATATTATGTTCACATCAATAGTGTTGACATTGTTCATGCCTATAATATGCATTTGGATGAAAATTTCAATCAACCATACCCCATCCATTTTGGATTTTCATTTCAAAGATGGCTGACCAATAGTCCTTAACATAATAACAGACCAAGTCACGGGTGTTAAAACAATATTCAAAAAAAAAAGTTGTCACGGAGAAAGTTATCAAGCCATGACCGTTTTCTTACCAGACACTTTCTTCCCAATTTGTGCTACGCGAATCCTTGACTTGCCTTACAAACTGATTACATATTCACCTTTGTAGCACATCGTGCTAAAGTACACATCAGCACAGAAATAGAATTACTCACATGTATGGGATGCATTCGCGTTAGCGTGCATTACAACACAGATAAACTGTTCATTGTTACCATGTGTAATTATAAGATTGCGTTATCAAAGTGAAAAAACTCAAAGAAACTATTCATTACTACCTTACCATGTGCAATTGCTAAAACAATATAAGAGTCGCTGCCGTTCCAGCAGCGAATAAATACATATGTATGTAATTACACCATGTTTTTCCTTCATTATTTTATATATAAAATTTCCAAATGATGTAAACATGATCCATGGTCGTAACCATTGTAACTAGACATTTATTCAACGGACCTTTTGTTTGCTACAGACCTTAAAATTGAGCATCTAACTAAATTTCTGATACTATAAAACATTTGGATATATGCATATATAGGATAATATCACTTCAAGTAGATTATGTATATTCAAAATACATCTTAACAATGATTCCTGTTTACAACATATTTTTATGAAAAAACATTTTGCCACCCGAACATAATGCATTTTTCAACAGTATACGCCTGATGACTTTTTTGGGGCACATCCTTGTATCTTGCTCTATGGAAAACCATTATAGATTATCATTTTAGAATTTATTTCCCTACTTCTTTAGCTTAAAGGCCTGTACTACGACTGTATTACAGAAATCAACGATTTTATTATTTTTTTCAACATTTTGCCCCAAAATCTCACAATATCAACATTCACGTTAACTTACGATACAATGAAACATTTGTATATATAATTGTGTACCATTTTATCACTTCCATTAGATAAGCTTATGTTCAAACATCTTATTACAAAACGATTCCTCTTTTCAGCGATTTTTTATGAAAAACACATTTTTAGAGCCAAAATAAAGTAATTTATATCGTCGTATGCTAAAGGACTTTTTTCTGGCACATCTTTGTACCTTTCTCTGTGCAAAACAGTAAGAAACTAAATTTTTACAACTGATTTAGTATTGTTTTTAATTAATAGCCTAGTAACAACAAATGTATTTCAGAAATCAACGATTTTATTCCTTTTTTCCAAGTTTTGCCACAAAATATCATATTATTAACCCAATATCCATCTATAAAACCGTGATTTACATGGAGATATATTTGGAAGAGCATTTCCGCACTGTTAGAAAATTCTAATTTGCTCAAATGATTTTTTATAAAATTATTCCATTTTCTGGAGATTTTCTCTTAAAAACGCAACTTTTACCACACAATTTAGCATTTCCCACCATCTTTATCTTGAGGAGTTTTTTTCTGAAACTCATTACATGTCAGTGATTCTAAAAATCCTAAAATACTTTCTGTTGGAATTTGTTTGACCTTAAAACCTATAATTACTAGACTATAAACAACAATTCAGATCACCTTACGCGAAGTGGATGGTTGGTCTATAATCACCTTACGCGAAGTGGCTGGTTGGTCTGTAATCACCTTACGCGAAATGGATGGTTGGTCTATAATCACCTTATGCGAAGTGTATGGTTGGTCTATAATCACCTTACGCGAAGTGGATGGTTGGTCTATAATCACCTTACGCGAAGTGGCTGGTTGGTCTATAATCACCTTACGCGAAGTGGATGGTTGGTCTATAATCACCTTAAGCGAAGTGGCTGGTTGGTCTGTAATCACCTTACGTGAAGTGGATGGTTGGTCTATAATCACCTTATGCGAAGTGTATGGTTGGTCTATAATCACCTTACGCGAAGTGGATGGTTGGTCTATAATCACCTTACGCGAAGTGGCTGGTTGGTCTATAATCACCTTACGCGAAGTGGCTGATTGGTCTATAATCACCTTACGCGACGCGAAGTGGCTGGTTGGTCTATAATCACCTTACGCGAAGTGGCTGATTGGTCTATAATCACCTTTCGCGAAGTGGATGGTTGGTCTATAATCACCTTATACGAAGTGGATGGTTGGTCTATAATCACCTTGCGGGAAGTGGATAGTTGGTCTATAATCACCTTACGTGAAGTGTATGGTTGTCTATAATAACCTTACACGAAGTGGATGGTTAGTATATAATCACCTTACGCGAAGTGGATTGTTGGTCTATAATCACCTTACGTGAAGTGGATGGTTGGTCTATAATCACCTTACGCAAAGTGGCTGGTTGGTCTATAATCACCTTATGCGAAGTGGCTGGTTGGTCTATAATCACCTTACGCGAAGTGCCTGGTTGGTCTATAATCACCTTACGCGAAGTGGCTGGTTGGTATATAATCACCTTACGTGAAGTGGCTGGTTGGTCTATAATCACCTTACGCGAAGTGGCTGGTTGGTCTGTAATCACCTTACGCGAAGTGTATGGTTGGTTTATAATCACCTTACGAGAAGTGGCTGGTTGGTCTATAATCACCTTACGCGAAGTGGATGGTTGGTCTATAATCACCTTACGAGAAGTGGATGGTTGGTCTATAATCACTTTACGGGAAGTGGCTGGTTGGTCTATAATCACCTTACACGAAGTGGCTGGTTGGTATATAATCACCTTACGCGAAGTGGCTGGTTGGTCTATAATCACCTCACACGAAGTGGCTGGTTGGTCTATAATCACCTTACACGAAGTGTATGGTTGGTCTATAATCACCTTACGTGAAGTGTATGGTTGGTCTATAATCACCTTACACGAAGTGTATGGTTGGTCTATAATCACCTTACACGAAGTGTATGGTTGGTCTATAATCGCCTTACGCGAAGTGGCTGGTTGGTATATAATCACCTTACGCGAAGTGGCTGGTTGGTATATAATCACCTTACGCGAAGTGGCTGGTTGGTCTATAATCACCTTACACGAAGTGTATGGTTGGTCTATAATCACCTTACGTGAAGTGGCTGGTTGGTCTATAATCACCTTACGCTAAGTGGCTGGTTGGTCTATAATCACCTAACACGAAGTGGATGGTTGGTCTATAATCACCTTACGCGAAGTGTATGGTTGGTCTATAGGCACCTTACGCGAAGTGGATGGTTGGTCTATAATCACCTTATGCGAAGTGGCTGGTTGGTCTATAATCACCTTACATGAAGTGGATGGTTGGTCTATAATCACATTACGCGAAGTGGATGGTTGGTCTATAATCAGCTTACGCGAAGTGGATGGTTGGTCTATAATCACCTTACGCGAAGTAAATGGTTGGTCTATAATCAGCTTATGCGAAGTGGATGGTTGGTCTATAATCACCTTACGCGAAGTGAATGGTTGGTCTATAATCACCTTACGTGAAGTGTCTGGTTGGTCTATAATCACCTTACGTGAAGTGGCTTGTTGGTCTATAATCACCTTACGCGAAGTGGATGGTTGGTCTATAATCACCTTACGCGAAGTGGCTGGTTGGTCTATAATCACCTTACGTGAAGTGGCTGGTTGGTCTATAATCACCTTAACTCCATCTCACATGACATACATGACATGTGACTCTCACATGAAACGTCATTACGTCACGTTGGTGACGTCGTCTTATTCTAGCGTAAAATCAAATACAGTCATTGAAGTATGGCTGTACTAAGCGCATAATAGGAGAAAAATAATCCATCATGAGTTTATCCATGTGAGATATGGAAATCTCACCCTCGGGATCAGAATTGCAACCAGGAATTCGGCAGAGCCTCGTCCCTGGAGACAATTCTGACCCTCGGGTGAGATTTCCCTATCTCACATGGATACTCATGATGGATTCTTATATTCACATTCATCCTGCTGGAAATCAGAGTACATAACGTTTCTTCTCCATGGTATATTGATGAAGAGAGACGAACTAGGATATGTATCTGAGTGGAGAAACGCACGAAAACCATAATTATTTCGATACGAGAACGTTTTTGTTGTTGTTGTTATTGTTAAGGTTGTTGAGTTTTGGGTGGGCATGGTGCCGTGGGTAGAGGTACAGCTAATTATGCCCCGGGATATAATGTCGATATTTACCGTTCACGATCATATATTTGTTGAAGTTAACTTTCCAAACAATATATGAGCTTAAACAGTTACTTAACAATGCATATGGTACGCGACACGATCTTAGCAAAACAAACCTTCATATCGAGTTTGATGATACAGATTCCTGAACTTATCACATTTACATCACATTCAAAAACAAATTGCATTTCTTTAATTTAATAAAGGGCAATAACGCCGTAACACATGCGTTTATTTTGCATTGTGTATAACTTGTCCGATATTATGTTTAAAATTTCAAGTACAATTTAGTAGAAAATAGTAATTGTTTACCAAAGCTGAAATTCGAGTATACCATATAAAACGTTACGCTTTTAATAATCCTAGGCCACAAGTTCGTAACCGTGGCATGATTGTGAAACTCATCCTCCGAGGTACTAATAAAGACAAACCTTTAAATCAGAAACTGATTCAGAAGTTATGACGTACACAAGTTGACAATTCCTTATATCAACGTAATCAAGGGTTATAACTTTGCAATGGTACAATGGTACATTATCGAAACCTAATTGACACACCTTAAAAAATCAATATAATATATAACTTAAGGTTCTATGTGTTATATATGCTGCCTGTTAATGAGGATTTGTTTGTTAAAGAATATAACATGGCGGGTATATCTTTATTTACACTGTCCAGTTTTATTGGGATGAAAATAGGCTAAGTGTGAGGTTTAGTGCACTCTAGCACCTGCTTTAAACATCCAGTGGCCTTTCTGCCACTGACCGTTCCAAGGCGGTAGCCCTATTGTCAACCTGTTTGAGTTTGTGATGTCACATGCCTTTCTTATTAAACGTGTAATTGTTGTTTCTTTTAATGCGTGCTTTTTGATTGTCTGTGTGGTTTGAAGGCTATAGTTCCTGTTCGACTTTTATATATACTTTTAGTGTCTATATTTCAACATAATGTAAATTAGTTGAGGATGTGGAAGTTGACTGAGATCAGTAGATGTAGTCTACGATTAAGGCCTTACAATACAGTCAGAGAGGCTATACCAGAAAAATTATTGTTGCAAACTGGATCATATGTACACAGCCATGACCTAAAATAAACCTTTAAAACAAATTGGTAATATACAATTATAGAACTACCCATAGCATGTTAGATCCCGGATCCAAACTCTTCGATTCTTCGTTGTCATCCAGGCATCCTATATGGCAAATATAAACACCCTCCTTCAAACATTGACGTGGGAGTTCAGGTTACAAGCAAACCGACTGACGGACTGACAGACGCATGGGTAGGCGGACGGAGGGCACCGACGGAACAATAACAGTATATCCGCTTTTCCTTCTAAATGTACGGTTGAAGAAATGTAGATATACAATCTTAAAATCATTGTTGTCCAGTTCTCCATATTCTGATAAATAGTCTACATATGGTTATTTAATGATCACATTTTATATACATGATTTGAGAATTGTTTATATTTAATGTTTTGTAGAGTAAAGTGCTGATATTCAGGAAAACATATGCATTTCATATTATTCTTGGCGGAATAATAACTGGTGTTGAGTACTTCTTGTTACTATAAGTATAGGTTACAATGGCACATGCAAAATGTGTTCTGTATGATACTTATTTCTAAATGACTGTTATGACGTCAATCATGTTTGATTTCAATATTGATAATTCGTTCTTTGCTCATATGGTCACTAATATTTATCCACCAGAGCTCATGTTGAATAAAGCCAACAGTTTGGATACCATAGCAGCATTCCTCGATCTTCATCTGTCGATTTCAAATGATAACATACATTGTTAAATCTATGATAAGAGAGATGACTTTAACCTTGATATCGTTAACTATCCACATTTGGATGGGAACGTACCTCGTGCTACATCATACGGGGTTTATATCTCCCAGCTCATTCGTTTTGCTAGGGCATGTAACGACGTTAAGGATTTCAATTAGCGAAATCAAGTTATTACAAGTAAACTTCTCAAGCAAGGTTTTCGCTATCGTAAACTACGTAGATATTTGTCAAAGTAATATCGCCGCGACAAAAACCTGCTGGTCCAAATTCTCGGCAATGTCAATATTAACTGTGGTCGAATTACACGTGCATTGCCAGTATCTGCTATGGTCGACTTACGCGTGAAATGCCAATATCTACTTTGGTAGAATTACGCGTGCAATGCCAATAGCGACTGTAGTCGAAATACGAGATCAGTTGCAATATCGACTGTGGTCCAATTACACCTGCAGTGCCAATATCTATTGTATTGCATTATACTTGCAATGCCAATATTGACTGTGTTCATATTGCCCGTGCAATGCCAACATCGACTATGATCGAATAATCCGTGTAGTGCCAATATATACTATGGTCGAATAACGTGTGCAATAAAATATGATTATCCGTGCAATGTCAATATCGGATGTTGTCGAATTACCAGTGCAATGCCAATATATAACATGGTCGAATTACCCCGCGCAATGCCAATATCGACTGTTGTCGTATAACCCGTTCAATGCCACTATATTCTGTAGTCGAATTTTGAACTATGTGCGTAAATACTCTTTACTATATTGTGGTGTTATTTCCAATTTGCTTGATATTAACGAATTCATTCTAATGAACCATAACAAAGTTTTTACGTCTGCTTATGATAGGGAAGTGGTAACTAATGTCACATTGAATCGTATGCACCATATTTAGCAACAACTAGCCTATATGCTTTTATACGCAAAGAGGAACGTTAAGTTTAACTTTTGGTAAAAACAACCAAATATTATAAACATGTATAAATGATAGTGCGCTATTTAGAAAGCAAATAATGGATTTTCCAGTGACTATATAAGGTGTGTTTGTGTCGTTATAATTCGTCACATTATCGTTTAAGTTGTAATGCATATTCACCCGATAGTTTTGTGTAATTGTAGTCTTTAGACAAACACGCGCTCGGTTAAATATAATGTTACTTTAACTATGTGTATGTCAAGTAAGTGTCTTTAAAGTAGAGCTATATACCACCAAAACAGCCACATTTTACAACATATATACACCGGTTCTAAACATGCTGACGACGACGTATATATAACCTACATACTTTGAGAATCCAGACTCCATACAAATATTATAAACGGCTTTAAGCTGCCATGCCAACTTCAACTCGTAATTCATTTAACGCATATTGAAACACGGGTATTTTAAGAAACATTGAATATACCATGGATATAAATACTCTGGATTCGAAACTGCCTATACGCCCCTTGCTAATTATAGATTTATCCGCCGAATGGCGAATAAGCTGGTTCTCTGTTTACTCTGCGGTATACAACATGGTACCAGTTGGTTTCCCGATTAGTCTACGGTACCAGCTATATGGCAAATATGACGTATTAATTTTTAAAATGTTAATTGAGTACCCTTTTTTTTACGGCAATATGTTGAAAATGATGAATTGTTTGAAATTGCATTATTGTGAAGATTCGGCTACTGATTTTGGATTTTAAGTAAACGTTCATTTTGTTTGAAAAACCGAAGAATGTTTATTCTAATACACCAAAATAAACTAAGAAGTATTCAAAAGTGAAAAAAACATCAAACATGCACTTCGTAATTATTATAAATACCATCCATGGACCAAAACGATGCTTAGTTGATTTCTTTCTGATTTACACCATGGACATTCGTGCGAAACTGAGGAGTGCCCCCTTAATTGAACTGAATTGGGGTTTTAAGGCGCACCAACACATGAAAGGTTATATGGCGCCTAACAGGAATGAACATGCCAGGCTCATCCTCCATGTACATCGAGATAACATATGGAGAACGGGCCTAGAACCTTCTCACCCTGAACTGCAGAGTTGCTGCAAATTATATTGTAGACACTCCATTTACGCTGGAGCCACGTTATAGTTTTTCTGCCACTGCTCTAGTGATATGAGCGAGATGGCACCTGAAACAATGCATGGGTCATGATGAAGACCTTTAATGACCATGAAAAAAAAGAAGATAAAATGAATTTGGGGGTTTGGGATTCTACCCCTGCCTTCGTGCCCCCTTAAAGAAAATAAACTAGAAAATATGTCCATGGTTACTGGATTCTCCGCTCGGCAGATAGCAGCATGTTTGACGATGGTATTGTTAGTAATAACAAGCATATATGATCGTTGACATTTTGTATATTTAATGGCCGATCGGGTATTAAAACGCGGAGGCAACAGAAAGCGCTAAACCAGATTCAATGAATGTAACAAGAAGGTTATGTCACGATAAGATGGGTATCTAGATGTTTCTCTGAACAAAGTTTAAACAACGGTGTAAGGCTAACAGAGAGAAACTGAGCCAATGCAAGGCATTTACCACATTCATTGAAGCGTAACATGCAGGTCAAAGTCGAACACGGTGCACCATATTTGTTATGAATATATAGTGCACATCTAGTGACAATGATTGAAGTCTGAAGTTTGTAAAGTGTACATGATATATCTGTGATATACCTTGTTTACATATATCTACTGTTTATACTCATCTTGCAATGCCATTTAATTTGTAATGCAACATGACCATATTTTGGGAGGGGGAGGGGTGTGTGCGTGGGAAGATATTTGACCCTCCCACGGCACCAAGTCCTGCCTCCAGGGCGCGACCAAGGGGACCAAGGCAAAACAAGTAGGATATGTATTGACCATTGAAGCAACGATAATACATACAACATTTAACACTCCTACATTTAAGTATGTAGGAGTAATTGTAACTCTTGTGTAAAACTAAACCACTCCTCTAGCCCCGCCCCCGGTGGAGGTACGATATTTCTAAAACTACGTTGCACATCAGCACATGTATTGAAATCATATACCAAAGTTTCAAGTTCGTTCCTGTAGGAGGAGATATGGACAATCACATAGACGGACAGATGCACGGAAAAAAGTGCGGAGATTATAACAACATAACCACTAATACTCGTAGATACTATACTCTTGCAGGCCCGGGCTTGGACGATACACCTCAGTTCACGCACGTGTAGATTATATGCACCATCACCTCTAACTGACTCATGGCTGACTGATCGACTAATTGACAACTCACACATGCACTAACGCATTCATGTAACCGACTGACTGACTGATTTACCTATTCACTCGGAGACTGAAGGATTAACTGGATGATTAACATTCCGTCTATCGAAACGTTGGTGACCAACTGACTCACTCGATTGCGCACAGAAGACTTAATGAATCACATACTCGCCTTCTGACTTTTCTGATTGCTAAGATACTTATATAAAACATCTATTTTGACTTCGTTCCTTTTTCTACTTATATATGTACTCTTATTCACACAGTCATTCGTCTCTCACTTATAAATGAAAGTCGAACAGGAAATTAAGATTTCAAGGACGACAGTAAAAAAAACAAACACGCATCAACAATTACAAGGGTAAATATAAGGCAAGGCATGTGACAACCTCATTCAATCTTAAACTACTTATATCACTCTCTTAATTATAAATAGAGAATATTATGTCAGTGCCTTTACTATCAAGTTTATTAGGCGAGGCATAGAAAACGAAGAATGGCGAGGCCCTGCCGTAGATTATCCACATTTTCTGTATGAATTACTATGATTACCTATTTCTCAGAATGTTACGCTTATCCAGGTCGCCGCCATGTTTGTTTTTGTTTGTTTCATGACGTCAGGCAACGTTACGTGCATGACGTCAAATAGCGTTACGTACAATAAACGCCGAGGGATTCCGCATTGCTTTGCTCATTTTTTGTCAGTGCCTAATAAAGCAAAATTTATTGGGTCATCCCTATATTAGGCAGAAAAGTGCATATCTGCATGATAAAATAAAACCATCGATGCTTTTTGTTATGTATATAGCTTATTTGCTAGTATAAATGTCATGTTTGCAATCAGGATGTTCAAGCCTAGCCCTCATTGTTAACCAAATAAACACGGCTAATACCATTCAGTTATTATCAAAAAGGGGGTTTCACAAACAAAACACAAGTACCTATATTTTAAAATGCAAACTCGTAAAGGCGGTCAACTGTAGTACGACTTTAATCGGTTAGGTGTTTGTTTACAAGGAAGTATGTGCTAAGCTCCATTACCATTACTCCAAACGTACATTCTTGTATTTATAGTCTAGTTGCAGCCGCGGATCAAGAGTGGTAACATTGTCACCGCAATACGCCCTTTTATCTAAAAGTAAAAGCAATTTCAACGAAACAATCACGTCAGTAATCAGGCTAAATCAGTCTTTAAATCTAGTTTTGTTCTTCAAAACTAATGTTTTCGCTTATCCTAAATCGTAGATTGGCTACTGGATAGGTTTAAAGAAACTAACCCTCCAAATAATGGAAAAAATGACACTACAAAAACGTTTATTAAAAATCTGTTTAGGCGATAATGTCATATACTAATGTATATGTGTCGATTAAAAGTACAGGTTTATTCACGGGTTCTTAAAATACTCGTAATTGAATATGCGTAAAATGAAATATGAGTTGGTAACTCTTTATTCGACACTCCAAGTTTTGGGGTTTAGCCAGGCTGGTTAAAGCCGTTTACATGTCTATAGATTTTGGATTCTCAAAATAGGTAAATTATATATATATATATATATATATACCTCGTCTTCAGTAGGTTTAGAAACGTTGTATATAGGCTGTAAAGGTTGGCAGTTTTGGGCTGGATAGCTACTTTACGTGTGGCGTCACGGACGAACGAAGCTATCATTCATGACCATAGTCAACAAAATGGATAATACAACTGATATGTGGCAGTGTACTTGGGTATATATATTTATATACGCTAAATTTACATCATAAACACTGAACGATGTGTAGTGGGGAAGCAATATCTTAATGTTAGTTATTAATACGCAGATGTTAAGATACACCAGCTGTATACTTGTATGATCGTATTAGCATATATGAAGTTTCCTTCTTCCTTTTTTGAGCTTTTGTTTAAGCTGTATACGCTTATCCACTTATATATCCATTTGTTTACACTGGATTTTAAGCATGGAGTTTACGGCAACGAAAGAAGACCACAACGTGGAGGAGTTTTACAAGAAATTTGGGCAAACTTTGACGAAAATTGTGATGGTCAATCAGGGCTTTTGTGGAGAAATAGTAAGCGATACATTTGCCAGAGAACAGGTGAGGTATTTGTTATTGTCAGTTTATCTTAGTGAACTTGATAATCTGTCTGTCTATATGTCTGCTTGTCTGTCTTTTTCAATTAATATTTACGGGTGTGAATTGCTGGCTAACACACACGTTCAATGAGATATTTAACGTGTCCATGATAAGGCAGGTTTACATCCCATAAGAAGGATAGCATATTTTTATATTATCTGGTCAGGGTAAGGTATTTTGTGAAGCGTTTGAAATATTTGGGACGTGATCCTCTGGGAATAGAGACAAGTATGCTAACCCCTCAGACACCACGTTGCAAATTTCCCATTTCGGATAGATATTTTTATCTTGGCATAGTATACATAGAGAATCTTACATGAGTACTCATTCATTATTGAATTTATTAAACGAGTTGGCAAACTATATCATTTTTGCTAACGAGTTTAATAAATTCAATAATGAATGATAACGAATGTTAGAATATATTTGTCACATAACTCACATATCGACGTTTATTGCATTTTGTCTGTCCCTTTTATACGCGAAACCGACATAAACCGTGGGAATTGGATCATGGTCATTATCGATATTTTTTGACAGCGCATAATAGGCTCATTTGCATATAACTAGTGGTATATCGAAAATATAGAATGGTGTTATTCAACTCCCACACCGTAAGTTATGCGATAAGCCATGATATCTGTAATTATAATAAGGTAAGCCAAGTTTAAGTCAAATTAAACGCTTGTTTGTGCAATATAATCAACGCTTAGTTATATGTAAAAACAAGTCGATTTGAACTACACAAATAATTATCTATATCGATTTTTTAAAAATGAAATATATGTAGAAACAAGAAATGTCACTGACAAATGGCCACGAAGTGACCTTTGACCTCTAAGTATGACCTTGACCTTGGAGCCACGGACCTGGATTTTGTGCGTGAAGTGTCGTCTGGTTGTGCCAAGTTGTTTGAAAATCCGTCAAGGAATGCCAGAGTTAATGACCCGACACGATTTGACATTTGACCTATAAGTGTGACCTTGACCTTGGAGTCATGGACCTTGATTGTGTGCACAACACGTCGTCTTTTATAGTGAGCACGTGTGCCAAGTTATTTGAAAATCCGTCCAGGAATGCCAGAGTTATTGACCGGACATTGGACACATTGGTTTGTTTTTGACCTATGAATAGCAAGTGTGAACTTGACCTTGGAGGTACGGACCTGGGTATTGCGTGCGAAACATCATCTTGTTATGGTGATCACTTGTGCCAAGTTATTTAAAAATCCCTGCAGGGGTTGTGACATTACGGTCCGGACACGAAAATGAGTACATGTTTTTGATCTATGAACTGCAAATGTGACCTTGACCTTTGAGGTACGGATCTGGGTTTTGCGCGCGACACATCGTCTTGTTATGGTGATCTGTTGTGCCAAGTTATTTAAAAATCTCAGCATGGGTTGTGACGTTACGGTCCGGAAACGAAATTGCGTACCTGTTTTTGACCTATGAACTGCAAGTGTGACCTTGACCTTTGAGATACAAACCTGGGTTTTGCGCGCAACACATCGTCTTGTTATTGTGATCATCACTTGTGCCAAATGTTTTGAAGGTACAGTCCGGACACGAACTGCGGAATAAAAATAACGGGACTGATTAAATGCTAAAATAAAAACTAGATTATCGTGTGTCCATTTAATAAGTACGCGTATTTACAGCCAACATATAGAACATTGGGCAAACGTGTTTTGGTCCGTTACAGTTTTAAATGAGAGAGAAAGATATGATGATACCGGGAAATAATGGCAAAGTAGGATTTTTAAACAAACCTTGAGGTATTTTTTCTTTTTGAAATTTTCTTAGAGAAGATTATATACTAGTTCAGAACGTATTGGTGTACACTCGGTGATGCATCTCAATGGTTATTATATACGATTGTTACTTTACAAAAAGATTAAGACTAAAAAAAAAGTTATTGAAGGTATATTCGGTCCTGTTGACAATGTTACAAAATGTGTGTCGTGCTAAATCGTAAATTTTTGTAGATTTCGAGCGAATACGAATGTCTTTGCGAGAAAATTAATTTACTTTTATTATAGTGAATGTTATAACCGCTATAGGTTTTATAAGCAATGTATTTCATTAAAAAAAAGGCGTTTATTTAGGGAAATAACTCTAGCCAACATATAAATTATTTCTCTTTAGCGCGTTCAATATAAACTTATGATACACAAAATGTATGCCATATTGGAGCCAATTATTTATAGTATTGACTGAATAAGTTTACAATAGAAGAAACAAATGTTATTCATTTTTCATTAAAACGTTATAAAGAACCACAGAAAACACGTGTTCACCTTTTGATTTGGTGGCTGAACATTTAAACCATTTCTCAAGATTGCCTTAGTACATTTAAAACATTTAACATCGTTAAGAGTAAAGCTTAGTGCTTGATTTGTTTTTTGTTAATTTAAACTTTGTCTCGAGATATATAACGTGGTGTTTTATGTCAATATTCGTGTACAGATCCTGCGAATTCACGCTGTATCAAGACAGAAGCGCGTGGTGGCCAGAGCAGGACTCGGTAGCCACAGAAAACTGTACAGCATTCCCTTGAACTACCAGGCACCTCTCTGCGTAGTTACCAAACGAGGAAAAGGTACACATTCTAATTATATACTTATATACTCACCAAAAAAAAAGGTACCCCCTTTTTTTGCTGGTATTCCCATAGGAAAGTTTTTGAGGGCGTAGGACAGCTTGAACAGTGCTTTAATTAAACAATTTTTGATGTTTTTAAGCACACTTCACTGAATACTAACTATTCCTTTAAACAGCTTCAAATGTTGCAAAGCAATACTCTTTTATGTATGCTTTGTAAAGAGATGTAATTTGATGGTTTTTTGATAATCAAGAGCTGCTACCTGGACAATCGGTGTTGCGTTTTTCTGTGATTTTGTTCGAAAGCAACGTATAGAGAATATTGTCCTTAAGCAAAAGTGGGTAGGCCAAACTCCGTTGTGTACTGAACTTTCATTTTTTTTCCGTTTATTTGGATGATTGGTGGTCGATCTAATTATTCTATATACATCATTTATTATTTCCTGTTTTGCTGTTATTTCTGTCTATAATAAGGGAAAGAAGAATGGGTACTTTTTATTTTTGCTGAGTATATGTCTGACTCATTAATTGTAATGTTAATAATTTAAATCAATTGAGTAGTATGTCAGTGATAATACAGGTGTTTTGTAATGAGTTGTGTCGTAGCTTACACTTTTAATATGAGGACGGAATAATTCTGTTTGGCGACATTAATACATTTAACACGGGATCCATGATGCAACTTACCGTCAAATTAATGCTGTTAGTAACCATATTCATTAAATTTTGGAGCACTCATGTATTTGTCCTCCGTACCAGGGATCCCAAGGGGCAATATCGTTATATAGATACCCGAATCGTTTCCGGTCACTTCCTAGCCAGATAGATAAATGATTTACATATTAATTAGTCTCTGAAAGAAAAGTGACAACATGGCAGTGTGTTACGAACAAGTCCCAAGTTGTATTTGGCCACTGACCGTTCGAAGACGGTAGCCCTATTGCCAACCCTTTTACGCTTGTGATATCATATACCTTGCCCTTTACTACTGATTGCTACTGCTGTTTGTATCAATGCGTGTTTTGGTTGAATGCTGTCCTAGAATGCTACATTTCCTGTTCGAGTTTTATATCTACTTCGATAACAAGATCTCACTAGGCTAGGGGGAGACGTTTCACAAGCGTCAAACATGATTATTTCCTCGTATGCTCTTACATTTTAAGCCAATGTAATTGTTTCCATGACTATTTACAAAAACGTAAGTGTTGTCATAAACAATGGCATGTCCCTTACTTCAATGTCCATACCAGAGTTAGTACAATTTTGTGACCACAATGAATAACTGTAAAACTGTTTTTCTGATATCAGCATAATAACCACTTTGGAATTTGGATCCTCAAGTCTGACAAAGACATTTGAACGTTCGGAACTCTTCCAGAAGTTATAGATGGGACCACCACTAAAATGTATGCAAATTCCAACTTATATTAATTAATGTATTCATTAATTTAGCTGGGCAAGAGCAATATCTGTCAGATATTGTAAAAGAGCACCGTCTGCCGGTCACTGTGCAGTTCCCAAAGAATCATTCGATCAGTGTTGGAGGTCAGACTATATGTGCAAACCACATACCAGCAATGGAACTAACACAGATATTTGATGAGATGTACCTGCTTGGAAACTTCATTGCAGATGGTAAACTATCACTTTATTTTAAATACTAATCACACATTAGCCAGTTAGCTTACCTAACGTCATGGCAGATGGTAAAATATCGCTTTATATTAAATACTAATGATGCATAAAGAATTTAGATTATCCAGAAGTGTAATGAGATGTACCGGCTTGGAAACGTCACGGCAGAAGGTAAAATATCACTTTATCTTAAATACTAATCACACATAAGCCATGTAGCTTACTCAGAGATTTGATGAGATGTGCCTGCTTGGAAACTGTATTGCAGATGGTAAACTAAAAACTTATCTTAAATTTGCTATCCCGTCAACATCAGCTAGATTTTACAATACATTTACACCGTTTTCAAACCCACTGACGATGAAGTATATATATATAACTTATATATTTTGAGAATCTACACTATATAGACACAATATGAACGGCTTTCACCAGCAGGCCAAACCGCAAAACTGGAGCATCGAATTAACAGTTACCAACATGGTACACATATTCAATCACGGGTATTTTAAAAATCCTTGAACAAATCAATACTTTTATTGGCACATATACATTATTATATGACCTTAACACCTGGGTAGAGATTTGATAAATGGCTGTTTTGTTTAAATTTGCCGTTATTTGGCAGATTACTGATCATACATAAGCCATTTAGCTTACTCAGAAGTTTAATGAGATGTGCCTGCCTAGAAACCTGATTGCAGATGATAAACTATCACTTTATCTTATATACCAGTCAAACATCAGCTATTCACCTTACCCAGACGTTTAATGAAATGTGATTGCTTGGAAACTTCATTTTTAATGATAAAATATAACTGTTCTTAATACCAATCATACATCAGCAATTTAGCTTTTTACCCAGACGTTTGATGAGATTTACGTGCTTGGAAAAAAACTTTATAATAATATGCATATCATCTTCGGGATGGTGCATAATTTCGTACTATTGACAATTTTAACTACATGTAGAACGAATTCGACGGCGCGCCATCGCAAATACCCACGTTTTCTTCACATAGGCCACCCCCAACCACCACCACACACACACATACAGGAATTACAGTGGTCTAGTGGTTAAGGCATCCGCCTCGTAATCCGGAGGTCGAAGATTCGAGTCCCGTCAGAGGCGGGCTTGTTACTGAAGAGAGACCGGTTGGTGAGCCGCCAGCTACCTGCCTGGTGCCTGGCATTAAAATAATTGGAATCGGGAAGTAATGATGTTCAAGACAAAGTCTCATAAGTCAAAATTAACCGGCCCTTTCAATAGGGGTGACACTATAATAAAGAAACACTTTACTTTTACTTTTTACAGGAGAACAACATATTATTATACACTGTAATCCCTTTATCAAATGTTCGTTTGAGACATAATTTTTAAAAAAAATACCCCTGATACCCTTCCCCCGCTACCCACATCCTCCAACCCCAATCCCCAGGGAAAACGACCTTAGTTTCAAATAATAAATCATTGACATGCTGTGTATCTCTTTCATAGATGACTATTATACCAACTAATGTGCAAAAGTATGGAAAAATAACACTGTAATTGAATTATTAGTTATTTGATGCCCCTTCCCCCAGTAGGCCCCCACCGATGGAGTAGGAGGAAACAAATGTATACAGTGTAATTCCATCATCACAATGTTTCATTTGAGACATAATTTTAAAAACAAGCAGACGTCCGAGTTCGAAATAATAAAATCGTTCGATATGTTGTTTATCTTTCATAGATAATTATGTACACCACCAAGAACAAATGTGCAAAATTATGGAAAAAATACAATGTAATTGAATTGTTTGTGTAATTGATCTTTTGACCACCTGAGGGCCCCTGGGTGCGGAGCCATCATCATAATGTTTCATTTGAGACATAATTATGAAAATAAATAAATCCCCCAGATCCCCCTTCCCACCCACCCCACCCACCCTGGGCCCCTGGGTAGACGTCTGATTTCGAAATAATAAAATCTTTTCATATGTTATTTATCTTTCATAGACGATTACATACACCAAGTTATGTGCACAAATATGGAAAAAATAACAATGTAATTGAAATTTTAGTGTATTTGACCTTCTGACTCCCTGAGGGCCCCTGGGCTCGGAGCTATAAATAATGTTGCTCTTGCACGCCGTCATCATATGAAGAAGTCATACCCTAAGTTTGGTTGAATTACGTTCAGCGGTTTAGGAGGAGATGCGATACGGACGGACAGACGGACAAACATAGGCGATTTTAATATACCCTCTTTTTTCAAAAACGTGGGTATAAATATTGAGCTCTGCTCAACCCGGGCCAAGAGGGCGCGAACGGTAGCTAGCATTTGTTCCACTACCGTTTATGAACTTTCTCAATCAAACCGAGACTGCAATATATTTTCATATTTATCCTGTTCGACGATTTACACATTTCTCTTTACATACTCGTTTTATATATCAAAGTAGCGTTGCCTGTGTAGTGTGGCGGCGGTAAAACGTCTCACCGTGCTTGCAATCAGAACTTTTATTCATTCGTAGAGCCCGATATTTATTTATAGATACCGGTGGTACTTTCACAATATTTTGTTTCTCTTACTTAATTGCAATTGGATGGTTTCATTACTCCAGACTTTAAAGGCTCTAAGTATTCTTTAATCACCCTTAGGATAGTTGTCTGCTTTTCATTTAGTATTTGACTGTTACCTGTGATACATGCACGCTTCATAACCTCTACTATCAACTTAGTTCCATTTTGTTTATTTCTCCCATTGTGTTCTCGTTTAGGGCAAAGCATTTTGTTAGAAACTGCGACCATATACCGATGGCAATGAATGGTATGAAAATACCACGTTGAAGGTTCCATGTTCGCCGTCCTATGCATACCAACTTCGGGATGGCCCAAACTTTCCTACTATTGACATTTTAAATATTGTGTTCTTCTCAACCCCGGGCTAGAGGGCGTGAACGGAAGCTAGCATTCTTCCTCTACCGTTCATGAACTGTCTCAATCAAACCGATACTGTGATATTGTTTCATATGTATCGTAATCGGCGATTTCGAAATTTCTTCGTTCGAACTCTCTTTGTCTAATTATCACAATACCATATCCTGTGTGGAGTGGCGGCGGTAAAACGCCTCCCCATGCTGGCAGTCAGAACTGTTATTTATTCCGATCTTTGGAGTTCGTTGAGCCCAATATGTATTTATAGATATTCAATTTTCTCCTTTCATACTACATTTCAAAACGGAAACTATCTCCCAACCGTCACTACCAATCATATAGCTGTCATTGAACTTAGCTAGGACAAAAGGAGTTATATATATGTATAACGAAGTCCAGTCTGTGAAATAAGTGTGCTTAATACATCCTTTAATTGAAAAACGAAGTATAGCTATCTAGTTATATGGAACACCTTTCCGGAGACAATCTGTTACGAACACAGTGGTGCAAATATTTATATATTGTACCTGTATATAGCATACTATGTAGGTTATACTAATGCTTTACCAGGCTGTCTTATGCTAGGCCGTTTACATTACCAATAATACAATCATAGTATGTGCTCTCTGGATCCAACAAATCATCAGGAATATTATACATAGGTGGCATATCTGTGTGGGTCAACCAGTCAGTAATATAGCGTTACATTATTTTAAAGAAACTAATTCGCCAAATAAAGCAAAATTACACTACGCAGCCGTTTATTAAAGCTCTATCCAGGTGTTCAGTTTATATAATAATGTATATGTGCAAATTAAACGTATTTTTTTCAAGGGTTCTTAAAATTACCGTGATTGCATAATTATGCGTCAAATTAATTATGAGTTGGTAGCTATTCATTCGGCTCTCCAGTTTTGAGCTTTGGCCTGGTTGATTAAAGTCGTTTATATTGTGTCTATAGAAATTGAATTCACACAATATTTAAGTTGTATATATACCTCGCCGTCAGTAGGTTTGGAAACGGTGTACACACGTTGTAAAATGTAGCTGTTGTTGCCGGGATAGCTATTTTAAGAGTTTTTTATCACCTAACATGGCTTCATGGAGTTAGTTAAGTAATAACTTTAAATATCATAGTACACTGTGTATTTCAAACTACTAAAATATTTAAGCCTGTTTGACTAGACAATACGTCCAAACAGAGCCTAACAACAAACGACAAACTAATTCCACTTACAATATGGCGTACTAATTGGCAATATAAGCGTGCAACTTCTGCTTTGTTTGGTTTCTTTGTTTGGTTGTTATGTGTAAGTAGAATCTTATAATAGGGACTGTGTATGTTAACTCGTTGGATAAAAACATATGCTATTCTACAGAGTCTCATATTATATATATAATGCAGCGCAACTCGTTTATTAAAGTAAATTTTAAATACACAACCACTCATTTAACACCCTCTATATAAACTATGTTTCAGGTGTGCTCTCACAAGAGACGGTCAATGTGCCGCTTTACCTATCCCAACTGCGATTGTCAATAGTAACGGGGATTAAAGGCCAATCGGAAGAGGCATGGAATAGCTACATTGCAGAGTTAGCGAGATCGAGTTTCTATATCAAGTACGACCTGGAATTCGGAAACAACGGTTTGTAATGTCCTTTTCATCATTCACGGATTATTAATATAGTGCGTGCTTGGGTTCGGGCGTGTGTGCGTGCATTTTAACTCACATAAGCCGAAGGTTCTAGTGAGCTACTGTGATCACTTTTCATCCGTCATCCGTCAGTCTCCCTGTCTCTGTGTGTATGTCCGTCTATAATTGCTTCAAACTACATCTTCTCAGAAACCTCTGGTTTAATTTTAACTTCCCATTAATAACTCTGAGGTCAAGGGTTTATTATTATCAATTTATTAACATTAGGTCAATGCGACATCAATTGACCGCTATTACCATAAACGATTTAATCCTTCAAAATCTTCCCAAGAACCACTTAACAACATATTTCAACATTTTTTGTTTCATTAATGACTGCTTATGCCTACCTAGTGTAGGAAGTTTGTTTAAAAATGGCCCGGAGTCAAAAATTGATGTGTCCAAAGCTTGTTTATAGAGATTCTGGCCACGCCATGGCGGTCATAGAGTTACATGAGTTATAGAGGAAAATATTTAAGACATCTTCTTCTGTGAAACTGCATGAGCTTGAGGTCTAGTATTTTGCATTTACCATACGCCTATGTTCCTTTACCAAATTTATTCAAAGTATGCCCCTAGAGTCGAATATGGCCCCGCCCCAGGTGTCACACAATTATTTTACATAAAGTTATATAGGAAAAAACGCAAAATTTCTCGGAAACCGCAAATTATAGAGCTCTCATATATTGCATGTAGCATGTAGTCATGTTATTCACTTGGTTAACTTATTTCTATCAGTATATTTATTTCTACAAATATATACACTCCATGTTCGGGAATATGTTAAAATAGAAATGTTTAAATTCATTTACGTATTACTAGTAAATGATTGTGTAAATGCTATACTAATTGCCTAACATATAAGTTAAATTCAATATACTACTTTACCTTTCTTAATTGTGTGACATAGGAAGCCTTATTAAATAATATTACACAGTAATATTAATTCTGTGTGTGCTATATTCAGAGATTGCTGTATACCACCAGCACGCATTCCACGCCGACAAAGGGTACTCCTACGTTCAGCCAGTTCAGTACGGTAACATTGTCAACGTGTTCCCCACGGGCGAACAAGACACAACCAGTTATGATTTAGATACAACTCCGACTGAAACGCAATTATCATCAGAATCACAATACGAGAACAACATGCCAGTGAGGACTACAACTCCAGTTGAAAATGTAGACATAACTTGGGAGTTTATTACTGAACAGAAGGATTACAATGCAGCAGAGTTCTATGAACGTTTTGGACGGAGCCTGCCGAAAGTTGCAATGATAAACCAAGGCTTCTACAGAGAAGAGGAAGACGCATTCGATAGGGGACAGGCTAGTTACTGACCTTGGTTAAAATCGTTAACATAACGACTTATCTGTAAAACTTTGAGGGCGTGAGCGGTAGCTAGCATATTTCACTACCGCTCATGAACAGTCTCAATCAAACCGAGACTGCAATATTTCGCAGGGGTCGTGCTCGGCCGTTTCCAAAGGTCCATTATCATACTCTTTTTTGAAGTATTCAGATATAAAATATGTATAGCATAGTTTTAAGGGTCTGTTTCGTTTATCTGTACATTTTAAAATTTCCAATTGTAACATTTGAATCAATGTGCTTTGTTACAGAGATATTTATACTACGAGCAAAATTGAGTATATGATTGTTTTTTTATATTTTCAGTTTTTCCGTTTTCACGCAGTATCGCGCCAGAGACGGGTATTAGCAAAGTCAAATATTGCAAAACAAAAGAACTTGTTCAGCGTTCCATTGAATTATCCGGAGAAACTGTGTGTCGTTAGCAAAAATGGGAAAGGTATTATACCGAATAGTATAACAGTTACAAGAGTCTGCATGATGTTTGAAGTGTGTTTTTCGCAGGAGAAACAAATTCTTGAAAGATAATTCAAATTAATTTACTCATACATCAAAAATTTGATTTTCTGTCAGAGGGCAGACTAACCATACACATTGAAAGATAGTGTTGTTATTGAAATACATCAAAGACAGATGTTAATTTATATCTATATTATATTATTATATTTATATAATGGAATTGAAACATATGATATTTTAATTAAAAAAACGAATTACCATTATTAATTTAGCTGTTTGAATTTTGACATTTATTTATCAGTTTGTAAGAATTAACACTCATAATCCCGACCAAAATCATTAAAAAATAAACTAAATTTTAATGTGGACGTTTGAATCAGACTTATCATGAGATAGACTGTTGTATTTTCTGTAATTATATAGTTTTCTAATATTAATTCAGTGGAAAGCGAACAGACCTTACAGCAAATAATGAAGGCTCATAACCTACCAATCAGAGTGCAGTTTCCTAAGGGTCATACGGTAAACATTGGTTACGAGACAAACAACAGCAACAATCAAATTCCAGTGATGGAACTGACACAGACATTTGACGAAACAAACCTGCTTGGAAACTTCATAATCGACGGTAAAGTACTAATTCAGTTGTACCTGGCGCATGTTTCAAGCCCAAGCTGTTTCAGCATTTATTTTCCTGAACAACTTTGAAATTACTTGCACACAATATTTTACCGCCAATATGTATTTTTGATAGGATTTTCGCGAGAAAATTAGGAAAAGTGAATATAAATTCGAACAGGAAATGTAGCATTCAAGAACCACAGTCAACCTAAAAACACACAGAGAAACAAATAAGGATTACAAAGATGAATAAAAGGCTGAATTGACATCAAAAATATAAACGGGTTGACAATAGGGCTACCGCATTTGAACGATCAGTGGGAAGAAACGAACGCTGGGGGTTTAAAGCAGGTTTTTGTGAAACAATTTTCAGGGTGAATTTGTTTTATCCAGCACATCAAAGCTGTTTTTTGAAACCTAATTTTGCATTATTTAAAACAACTTTCGCAAGTTAAATATTTATTTCTCACCTGATTTCAATACGTAAGGTGTTTTTATCTACCACTAAAACTGTCTGTTTCACTGATATCTAAGCTACGCACTGCATGCTTGGTGGTGGATCCATTTACAGTTCGCCACTATGCTTTCCTCTTTAATAGTCTATGACCGGACAGGCTATGGACCCTATGATGGCGTCTACCTAAAGCCTAGTCCAGCAACCCTCCTTCGGTACTCGGTTTCCAATTTAGTTTTCAGGTCAACCTAATAACCTAGTCCAGATAAGCCATGCATACACATATAGGGAAAACATACCATTGTCTTAAAATGTCATTAATTTTAAGCACGTTTCGCACGTAACGTGACCATGACGGTGACGGTATAACATATCTAACCGTGAAATTAGTACAAAATGACTGCAAAGACGTAGCCAGAGTCTTGACGATGCGGAAGTCCCGTTCTACTAAAATGAGTTGCGAACGCGTAGGAGTAGGGGGTGTTCGAGGCGGTGGCACGGTGGCATGCTCCTACTGAAAATGTTATGAATGTACAAAAAAGTAGACTGAACGCTGGAAGGTCAACGTCAATAGCGAAGTTAATATCATGGGCGTAGGAACTGTTCAATTAATGGGGGTAGGGGATTGTGGGGGTGGCGTTGGGGGTGGGGGGGGGGGGGTTGTTGGGTGCGGACCAAACTTAAAAAAATATTGACAATCAAAAACAAAAATGTATGTTTCAAAATTGTCGGGGATATGGGGTTGGGGGGAGGGGGGTTGCGGCAAACATTTATATGTAGAGAGGGCGAGGCAAAACTTTTTCACATATATTTTGACAAGGATAGAAAAAAAACACGCTATCCACGCTCAACAACCAAAACATTCCAAAACATTATTATACCAAAACATTATTATATAGGGAAAAAAGCACATTTTGAGCGCTAACAATATTTTCTTTTCCCACACTGAACACTGGGGGCGGGCCCCACTGCCCCCACCGGCTACTACGCCTATGCATATAACGGCAACCGCATGCTAGCATGTTTGAAAAGTTCCATAATACACACATTCATTTTGTCATTTTTTTATCATGCTCATTCAAGGTCTTTATCATGACACCGCGTATGCAAACGTGGAAACGTGGCTCTGTCGTAAATGGAGTACATGTATCTACTATAGAATTTGCAGTGACTGCAGTTCTACAGGTAAGAAGGTTCTATTTCTCCATATTTTATCTTGATGTAAATCAGCCTCTGAGCCTCTAACTGGAGAAGCAAGTAGAGAAACTACTACGTCGCTTTATAAACTAATACATACATTGCCATTGTATTTTTCGTTAATCATGTGAAATTTAAACAGAGTTGTGACATTTCAACTAATGTCTCCGTTCGAAAAGTTACAATTCTATGGTTATATTGGCTTGCAACTTAAAATTAAAATACAAGTGAAAATATAAGTAAACTAACAGTGAATGTATCATTGTGTAGCAACATGTTGATCAATGTGATTTTTCTCTCTCAAATAACCTGAATTTCTAAGCAAACCTAAAGCTCTTCCAGTGTCAATACTTAACTAAATTATCAAACAAAGCCAACATTCTACCGACTGACGAAATACCATGATAAAATAAAGGAAAGCACTCGGTGATACATTTTGTTATCATTGATTTTGCCAATAAAACTGAATATATTTCGTGAACGACATTTTTACCT
Organism: Cyrtodaria siliqua; assembly: GCA_037043455.1. Classification (NCBI taxonomy): domain Eukaryota; kingdom Metazoa; phylum Mollusca; class Bivalvia; order Adapedonta; family Hiatellidae; genus Cyrtodaria; species Cyrtodaria siliqua. The sequence goes on from JAWPHD010011688.1 coordinate 45,622, forward strand.
AAATGAAATTGAGGTAATTTCAAAATTAAATAATTTGGTGTCAGTGGTTTCCACTTCTAAATTTAAAGGGAAAATTAATATTGATACCCTCACAGTCTGGTTAGTTTTTCTTCAAGAAAGAATAGTATCAAGCTAATTATTTTTGCATATTATTGCCTGTTGATTATATTGCTCCAATAATAATTTCACAACATAGCAGAAGAAGAAAAAACAAGAAGCAAAATATGGCATGTGGACGCTCTACTGGCTAAAATTGCTCTTTTGCATGGGTTATCATCATAGAATTACCTTCACTACTTCTTTTAAAACATTGCAAAACAAAACAAAACACAAAATAAAACAAACATAAAATACATAACAACACTCACAACAGAAATTTAAAACCTTGACCCATGCTAACAATTAAAGCAAACTCACAATCTTAATTTAAAAAACAACAAAATAACAACAACATTAACCTAAAACGTTTCAAAAAAAAAATCAAGCCTTTATAAACAACGTATCAACCTTCAAACCCCCCGTCATAATAAATAACTATTTAACATAGTTTTTCTTAAACAACCAAAAATTAAAAGACATATGCAATAATAAAAACGTACATATATATTTTTAAATCGTTAACTATATCTCAATGTTTACATGTTACATGTTTATTATTGATTTGACCGTGAAGAACAGTTAAAAATAATATAGAATAAGATGCCAACATGTTTACCATTTATGCAAATTCTTTATGCAAATTCATTTATGATGAGATTGTGACTGTTCGACTTGGACTGTTTTAGTGAGGAAGATTTTGGAACAATATTTGGCAGTATATAAACAGAGTCTGTGAGCGGCTCAGCAGTTCAAAAGATTAGTATTTAATAAAAAAATTATTTTGAATTGGATACTAACACAGCTGTGAGAGGATTTACCTATTATTGTGCTCATTCATAATAACAGTGAAATTGGAAATATTGAAAATTAGTCTGCACATAAAGGACAATTAACATTTGGATTAAAAAGACACTTACTGTTTTGGAATAAAGAGACACTTGCTAATGTCACAGTGAAATAAAGGAACATTGGATAATTTTATTTGGACTTAATTCAAACATTGGATATTAATGAAAAACAGAGTTATTAAGTAAGGGAATATTGTATAGTAAATAAATTGGTTAATTATATTTTTGTGTCGCTGGTTTTGCTTTCTTTCTCGTTAAATTTAAAACGTGTAACACAATATTTTTCTTTAACCATAAAAATAATATAAAAAAGGAGAATTAAAATAAATTATAATAAATTCAACCCACGACCCCCGGTTCCCAATATAGCATATTTAAGAAAATCAAGGGTCATAACTCTGGTGTTACTGGTCTGAACTGGCTGTATTTTGAATTTGTCCGAGCTTTCCTTTATATAAAGACACTGACAAAGTTTGGTAAAGATCTACTTAAAAATGAAGGCCCTATTATGTTAATAAGCAAAAGTTAACGACAGCCGACGGGCAACTCTCCACCCCAAAAAGGAATATAAAATATTCGAACTGGGAAAGTAGCATTCAAAGAGGACAGTCAATCACAAAACACATAAACAAACACGCAAACAGACAAACAAGAAGGCAAAAGTAATAATAAATACAAACGACATCACAAACACAAAAGGGTTGACAATAGGGTTACCGCCTTGGAATGGTCAGTGGCAAAGTAGGCCACTGGGGGTTTAAACCGGTTCTAGGGTGAACCAGACCTCACACTTACCCTACTGTCATCCCATTAAAACATGACAGTGTAAATAAAGAAATCCCCGCCATGATCTAATCAAGTATGCTGCCTTCGGCCAGTAGAGCTAAAAATGGAAACTCCACATGTTATTTAATTATATTCAAGCAATGATGAAGGTCAAAATGATACTGGATTAATAAATTGAGACGTTAATTGTAATGCTTGATAATCACTTCAAGTGCCGTGTGTCTTTTTAAGTGTTGGATAGTTTAAAGCATAAAACAAGATATAGAAAGAGAGCTTCGTTTGATATTAACTGCGCAATCAGTCATTATCACTCAAACTGGCTGTTACCGATTGAAGACGTTGTCTTTGAACAGTATATCTTCGAACAATCTGTTAACACATTATGACCATGACTGTGAATATAAAATAGCGAGCTTCCATATTAGTATTATTTAAACTTAGACTCATATTTTTGTATGATGTTGTTTTGACTAGTTCATTTAAACTTGAACTTAAATGTATTTAACATTCCCTTTGAGGAATACTGTTGATTGTTTTGACCTTCACTTTCCTGGTGATGTCCTATGGCTCTCACATCCAATGTGTCTCAACAGAAAACGGCTATTCCAATGTCTGAAAATACACGGGACATAGTTATCTCTCTAATACTTTTTTTATCATTAATATCATTCTCACAATGTTTCTATAGCAACGGGAATAATGTAATTCACTTGGAGTCTGTGCGCCTTTAAATGCTGGTAGTAAATGGCAAATTTCACGGAGCACGTTATCGTAATTAATGTACATCAGACAAATTGTTATTTATTTTGCCAGTGTCGCTATTATAAAACTGCTTCAGTGAAGTCCCATGTTCTGCGATATGTACATTTTCAGAGGATCCCTGTACTTCATGTAGACAACCTGAAAGAGAAAAAAATATTTTTGTAATCCAGAAAAAATAAAAACAACACGAAACACACCTTCATTAGATGTTCAACTTAAAGGGACTAGAGGCGATCTGGATTTAGTGTGATTGTTGAATATAGCACCAATAATAAATTGTCAAGTTTTCAAAACCAAACTTATTCTTTTAAAATAAATGTGTTTAAACTGTTATGCAAACATGTTTGTAAGTACTTTAATATGTAGGAACATGTTGCTGTTCGTAAAGTTAGTTAGGTTTTCAGGACCCTGCTACCCACATGCCATTACCGCCCAAAACAATAACCCCGATAAATAGTTATACCTGTATGGACAGAAACCAACAAAAAATGCGTTAACCTTCATACAAAAAAGGGTATGATAATGGACCTTTGGAAACGGCCGAGCACGATACATACGAAACATTGCAGTCTCGGTCTTTAACCCCCTGCGTTAGATTCGCCATTGGCCATGATTTTTTTAAAGTAACTCATCTTCACATTAAATTATAATAAATGAATAAAATTATATTATTGTTTGGGGCACTAGTTTCTGCCAAAGGTCTTAACTTTTCAGACACAACTTGATTACCGTAAGTGCCTTAACGGGTTTTATATAGCGGTAGACAGACAATATTAGTGGTAAATCAAAAATATCTTATTTTAAAAAATTAGTCGAGAAATAAAAATTTCACTTGCGATCTTTGCTTTTTATAGGGTATATCTTTAATTCATCCAAACATTTTCTACATCAAAAGATGGTTTATTTTTTAGGAATTGCAATCAAAGAATGTTGGACAAGTCTATAACTAAGGACGCTACTTACAAAAAAAAATGTTCGAAACTTCTAAAATGCGTTCGATGCTGCTTATCCTCGTCATTGGTCAGTTTGTACCATTTTGTTCACTGGCAATCATATGTTTCGTAACATGTTCCCAGTTTACATGTTAAATTACGGGAATTACTGAGATTCATGGCTTTTTAATACAGTAGTGAAAAATCAAAAAATGTGAAAACACAACTAAATACTATAAAAGTCAGGACAAGGGTATGAATTTCAGGGCGGATCCAGGATTTCATTTTAGGGGGAGCGTAAGTTTTCCAAAAATGGGTTGACGTGCAAAACACAACAACACCTTGTGCCTTGTGTGCCAATTTTATGGGGTGCGGGCTGGGGGTGGGGAGGTGCATAAACATCTTTTTGGGTTAACAAGCAGAAAACTCCTAAAAAAACCCCACTTATTTTGCCATTTTTAGGGGGATGGGTGTAGGCCGTTTTATAGCAGGTGTAAACATACTTGACCAGGTTTTAGGGGGCGGAGGCGCCGGCTATTCCCCCACACACCCTGGATCCACCCTTGATTGTACAACAGCAGGGAACTAAATGCCCAGGTTCAAAATGAAAAATAGGTGTGCATTTTTATTTGGGGTGGTTGGGGGTATTTCTTTTGAAACGGTCTCCCTAAAACTCTACTACATATGTGTTTACAAACGTTCAATACTAAATCACTCCGACATAGTACACATGCAAAAAGGCGTGTCAGCAAAAGAATTATTAAAAACTTACCACTTCCAGTTTCAAGTTCAACTTTGTCCAAGTTCCAGTCAGTGTTTATATCTGTGTTCCATTTTCGAGCATGTTGCATCTCCTGATGCTTTGGGAGTATTTTTTAGCTATAATTGTTTCATTATTAAACTGTGTCAGGACGTGTATAATTTTCACCTCAGGCTGTATCAACAGGTGAAAACGATCTTGTTTTGGTCCAATTTGTAGAGGTATTTTTATTACCTGAACTAGCAACGAACATTTTAATTTATCAGATATCACTTGGTGTTGTTGTTTTTCGATTTTAGTATCTTATCCGTCAACACTGTTATTTTCAAACATACCATTCGATAGAAGTTATAATTCTATAATCGGAAACCATACCTATATATTGATAATCCTTTTTATATTTTGTAGAAACGCGCGCATAAATTTCGTTTTTTCAATACCTGGTACGCAGTGTAGTCTACTGGTCCTCGAATTCAAACTCATGATTGCAGGGTTACCTAAAGCCCAAAAGGACGGTGACGTTTGATGTTTGATTGCAATCCTGTCTTGTCGTACCCTCAATAGTTTATTTTCTTGTTGCTCTGGTTTCTACCAAGTCAGTGAGTATCTTTATGGCTTTCTAGGCTATTGTATTTTGTGTATTTATATATACAAGAGCATATTTGTGTTTCACATATTGCCGATTAATACCTTGTTAGATAGAGAATAGTTTATGGCGGGGATTTCTTGATTTACACCGTTTAATGCGATGACAGTAGGGTAAGTGCGAGGTTTGGTGCACCCTAGAACCTGGTTTAAACCCCCAGCGGCCCTTTTTGCCACTGACCGTTCCAAGGTGGTAGCCCTAATGTCAACTCTTTTTGTGCTTGTGACGTCATTTGCCTTTATTCTGTAATACTATTGCCATTCAAGTTTGTCGTTTTGAGTGTTCTTGGGTTTACTGTGTTCTGTGAAAGCTGCATCATAAGTTCGACATTTATACCTATTTTTATTTACAATAAGTCCTTTTTTTAAAGTTATGTCTGAAACCTCAAAAGCAAAATTGGCAGAAACAATCGCCACAAACAGTACTGTAGGGCGGATCCATCCATACGTCAATTGCTTATATTAATCATTATTATTATTTAAGCACGTGGCGTAGTATAACCAGAACGTTATTTGATACTTGAATTGTAACATAATGAACGCTTTATGTTTTCAACTAAAATGTAATACATGTAATATAGATTTTAAACAAATGCATCCTCTGCAAGATTCAGCATGTGGAAATATAAAAATAAGTATAAAAGTCGAACAGGAAAGCAGCTTTCACAGAACACAGTAAACTCAAAAACACGCAAAACGACAAACATGAATGCCAGTGTTAATAAGGAATAACGACACATGATGTCATAAACAAAAAAAAAAGTTGATAATAGGGCTATCGCCTTGGAACGGTCAGTGGCAAAAAAAGGCCGCTGCAGGTTTAAACCAGGTTCTGGGATGCACCAAACCTCACCCTTACCCTACTGTCATCCCAATAATACAGTTTAAATAAAGAAATCCCCGACACGAACTATTCTCTAACCAACAAGGCAGCAGTAATAGGCAATATAAGCAAAACACAAAGATGCTCGTGTAATATAAATACAAAACACGAAAGCTTAGAAAGTCACAAAGAAGGTACACAATGTCTTGGCCGAAGCCAGAGCAACACGAGAAGAAACCATGAGGGTACGACAAGACAAGATTGCAGACAAAATTAAACGTCACCGTGATTTTGTGATTTAGGTTGACGTCATCATAAGGTCCACAGGCTGTCCGCACTAGTAAAGAGGAAAGCATAGTGGAGAACTGTAAATGGGTCCACCATCTATCATGCAGTGCGTTGCAAAATGATAGGGTCATAACTCCTTTTGATAAAGATAGTATGAAAGTGATTATGACCAAAGATCTTACGCCGTTTGTAAATCACGTCACCATAGAAGTCAAGTTGGGATATTCCTTGTCGTAAAAGAGTTTTTAAATTACTTTCATAGTTGAAAAGAAGATCACCGTTACGATAATAAAATGTTGGAAAGGCTTTACGAAGTTTATGGTAACGGTAGCCCTGATGGAGTAGCTTTTTAGTTATACAAAGATTACGAATATTAAAGTCCTCAACTCGAGTACAAGCTCTAGAAGAACGAATAAGTTGAGACACATAGACCCCATAAGAAGTTGCTCGGGGTACATCCCCATCTAAAAGGGATATTTAACAATATCAAAATTAAAATCATCTCTCTTTCATAGATTTTGCTAATTATTTCACCATTTTCAATAGAGAGATGTAAATCGAGAAAAGAAGCGTTAGTATCAGAAATATTAGCTTTGCTGAGTTGATGTTTTTTAGGATTTAAAAAATTATATTAATAACCATAGAAGAAAAGAAAGGGTTGTCAATGTCCAATATTTCATCCAGGTACCGACAGGTGTCATTGAAGGCTTCAATAACGTCTGGCTGGGTATCTGGTGAAAGACTAAACACGATATCTCTTTCATAGCAATATACGACTTTAAATTTCACTTAATAATAAACTTAATGATAACGCAAATGATATTCGTGAAAGAAAATACAAACATTATTGAATGCTTAACAAATAGTTAAATAAATTGGCTTTCTATAAAATCACAGTAAATGTTTAAGAGTTAAAATGGATTTCCCCAATTGTAATGTTCATTTTGAGCCAGTAATAAATGACCCATGACATCAACGTGTCCCATTGAATACTTTTGTAACCGTTCCAAATACAGTACAACTTGGACGTCTTGAGTTTTGAGTAATCAGTTAAACATTTTAAAAATGGTATACTGTACTGTTATGAAAGATAATTTGAACTGTCAATGGTATCTGACTTTTTGATTTGTGGCTTTACCTCGTTTTGTATATTTATTTATAATTTTAGAAATTGCCGTTGCTTTTATCCGGCTTTTCTTATATATGACACATTTTAGAGTGAATTGTGATTTTAGTCTATCTTTCTTTCAGGTGTTTTGGCTAGAAATGTAGTGCGCGTGCCACTTTTTTTGTCGCAGGTTAGATTCTGTTTAGTGACAGGACTCAAAAACCGAAAATGGGAAATTTATCTGAAAGAAATAGAACGCGCATGCGCAACTATCAAATACGATCAAGAGTTCGGAAATCCAGGTAAGTAGTCTGAGTGTTACTTATAACGATATCTCACGAAACTGGGACAAACGAAAAAAGTTCTATTTGATATGTTTGCTGCTTCTTCGGTCATAAATCAACACTTATGAGTATGTGCATGTATTAAATTGACTTGGTGCAGTGTATTAGAGTTACATGGGGCATTTTGTTTTTATGTTATCCTTTTACAAATTGAAAACCAAACCGTTCGAAGGTCACATTACTCTGTTTAGTCCTTGGTTATGTGTTATGGGTACTCTATCTGATATATATCTCCTGGGAAATGAAAATTAGTGTTTAAATGACGAATTCAAACAGAGTTGCACCAAACCTTAAACAAACACAACTCAGTCTTGCATATGAAAAAAACTATGTTTCTCTGAAAGTTGTGTAACGCCGTTAAGCTCAGTTGGTAGAGCAACATTACGATGGTCAAAAAGTAATGGCTTCCAGGTGCATATTATACCAGCAGCGTGACATACAGCTTACATGTAAACAATTAATATAAATACTGACAAAAACAGATACATTGAAAGAAACCAGTTCAAGCAAGAGAGATGAAGAGACAAGATATAAAAGTAACAGACTAGGTTTAATTGAGTCTATTAATGCGAAATGTAAATGCAACATCTCCTCTCGCGCCCCCTACCACCGGCTTCAGTGTTATTGTACTTTAAAGCTCAACAAATTGAGCTTGATGATTCCAAAAGACAAGTAAGTAATAACTCTACTGATCTGTCATCTATGCGACACAGCACTAACCAAACGCTAGTATGAATGTCAATAATTATTGAAAGGGAAATCCCTTGGAATCAGCAAATACAAACAAGAGAGAATAGTAGCAAACTCGGTTTATATTTATTTATAGAGTCTGTTCATGAGGGGTAATATATGTGCAACACCTCAAAAGCAGTATTCTTATTTAAAGCCTCACAGACTTGGCTTGCAACAGTTACTGTGATAGTCAAATTTAAATATTACCTGTAATCTTTAGTTACTACATTATGGGCCTGAAATACCTTTTCGCAGTCAATGTCATGGTACTACTTTCATGCGTTTTATTACTCTACCACTTTTATTCTTATTCAATTTAACTCAACTTAGCATTTAATACAATCTTTGTTGCATGAATATATGTCTATACTATAGCAAAAACAATAACATAGTAATAGGTCTTTAAAGCTGTACAGTCCCTATTTTAACTGGTAATAACTCATGAATATGAATGAGTCACGTGTGAAGTAGTTTCAAATCGACGAACACCCCAAAAGTCGGTATATAAGGAGAAATCGATACGTAAAATTTCACATTATAATTTAGCCTCCGTACAGGTAGCATCGATAAATATACGGCTCCAGAATATATGTGATAAAAAAAATAGTTGCCCGGAACGGGATTTGAACCACAGCCTTGCACTTTTAAGATTTGAAAGATGTATGCTGAACCTCTAGACCACTGCTATTTATTGGTATTTTGTAGCATTTTCAACACTAAATATGCAATACGTAATAACAAGAGCGCGCACACAAACTCATGAAGCGCTAAATAACAAGTCGATATATGGTTGATTTGAGACGAAGTATTAGTTTCATATTGATAAGATACAGTATTACACCAGGCAATGTTAATTTACACGTGCGACAATATGGACTGCATATTTATTGATCCATCTTTAGTTGCGTTCAAATATGTTAAGTTATTTTGCCTCATAATATATGGTAGTTAGTATACTATTTTCTCAAGTAGCGTTGTAGTTCAGTGGATAGAGCATAGGACTTGAAATCAGAAGGTCGTGTGTTCGAGCCCCGAAAGAAGCTAACTTTTTTTTTTGGTAAAAATTACTGTTACCTGTGTATAGGTACGATGTTCACTGGTTGATGTATATACAGTAAATGATTTCATGCGCTATATTTGCTCGCTTAAATACCCGATTTCGACATGAGCTGGTGAACATGAAGTTACAAATAAAGACACGCCTACAAAGAAGAAATCGATTGATATAGGGACTCTGTAGCTTTAAGAAAGATTTTAACTTACTTCTGGTATGAAGTCTGGTTCCAATACTGATTCTAGGATTTAGTGACATGTTTACCTTCTACCACTAGGAATTCCTCTTAAAGGAACACTTATTTTTCAGAAATCGCTGTATACCAGCCCGGACTTACACACGCCGATGTAGAATATGCATACGTCGAGCCAACTCTGTATACTAATTTCATCAATATATTCAAGAGAGAGGGCATCGACATAACTCAGAGTCATACACACGTTTCAGAACCATTAACAACACAAGAACCAAAGACAGGTAACACATTAGCCTCTACAAAACCAGATCGAGATATCAATCAAACTAACAAAATTGTACCAGAAAGGGAGGAACTAGTAAACCCAATGACCAGAGAGCCAAATTCAAGCAAATCAGAACAGGATCAATCAGCTGTAAGGGAACCAGAACAACCAGTTAAACAAAAAAACTCAGTAGATGGCCAATCCAATCACAGAGAGCTACCGACATTGCGAAATGGAGATGACGTCGCAAAGCTTACAATAAGTGAAGTTAGTGAATATTTAAACATTCTAAACTTGGGACAGTATGCGAGTCAATTTAAGGAGGAAATGGTTGACGGAAGTACCCTGCAACACTATGACAAAGATATTTTAAAGGAGTTTGGATTTAAAGGGTCTGAGGCTATACGTCTTTTGAGGTTTGCACAAGAAGGATATGTTCCGAAATAGTCGTTCATTATGATTATGTTATTGATGCATAGTTACAGCAAAATAAAAAATAAATAAAAATAAACAACAAAAAACATAATTGAAATTATTCAGTAAAGTATGTAAAATTATATCTTAAACTCGTGACATTATAAAGAGATTTTGCAACACTATACAGAAACGACTCGCTGTCTAAAGGTAATGATATTGTGTCATCGATCTATATATTAAATTATACGAATTGTAATAGCCTTCTAATGTATGAACCAAAAACTAACTTGGCGATGAAGAAAGTGCAAACTGTGAAGCTGTATTTATGGTTTGTGTATCACACGGGTAATGACATATAAGAGCTTCGTGGAATATGATTTTGTTACTAAATTTATAATCCTTTGTTCATGAATAAATGTATTAATATTAGTACCCATTTATTACGAAACAGAAAAGTAAATGGCCTTTGTGGATTTGGTCACTTGTATATTGTCAACGTGTACATCCTGAATATGGAGATATGCTTGCAAATGTCGCATAAAAATGATTTTTTTCATAAAGATGGCCCATTCATTTCCACCATCATAGGTACAGGGAGTAGGCAAACCATCCCTTTCATAGTACATGCCAGCCAAATAAATATCCACACAAGAAATAGACTAACAAGTTTCTCTATTATCTACTCGAGATTCTTTTCATATTGCATGCATAAAAAACCCAACACAAACGAACCAGCGAATGTTTTTTGTATCACAGTGGTACAATGCTATTTATTTGGCTAGCATTTACCATAATATACACACATTAACACATTATATTACAATGCTATACTGGAGAAAGTGCTTTTTCTATTCTTTTCGTTGCCACAATAATAATGGGAGACAATTCATGTTATATTCAGTTCATATTTAAAAAACGAGTTGTTGCTCTTCTTATATACACACACGCACACATAGTGACATATATATATAAGATTGTTTTTATCTGAAACAGATTTCTTAGAAAAATATAATATAGGTGGAACAATAAACTTCCATTGATTTTAAAAGTCCACAATTCTAATTACGTTCAAGAAGCTTAGCCCTTTTCATTAAATCTGTCAATATAATTTGTTCTGAAAGCTATTACGTTTTCTATAATTTATTGTTAAGAGTACTGAGTTCTTGTACATTGTTAAACACGGTGATCCCATCTATTCTAAAAGCATAACTATATTTCTTGGCTATTAGAATAAGATAATTTAGAGATTCATCAAGTGCAATATCTCAAAATACAATTGTACTAATGTTTAATGTTAAGTTATTAAGATGTTGGCATCTCTCTTTAAACCAGTTGCAAACACTATTCCAAAAAGATACACATGTCTGCAGTGCCAAAATAAATGAATTATTGATTTCGTGTCCGCATTACAAAAAGAACGCCTGTCATTAATAATAATATTCATTTAAACAAGAAGCTTATTTGTTGTTAAAATACGATGTAATAGTCTTGTCTATAACCAAATAAGTGATGTGTATTTTGTTATGTTATACTTATATACTTATCCATTCTTCGTTGCTTTTTACTAAATGTTCTTGATTCCATTTAGTACTGCTTTAGGTTTAGTTGTTTTTCTCTTCAGAGTTTTGTAAATAGTTTTGCACCCCTTGTCATCTGCCTTAATTTAATGCAAGACTAAGTTTTGAATGGGACCAAATATTTTATATTTATAGTTTGTAATTTCTAATCGTTTAACCGTTGTTTTAATGGCCGTTGTTACACGTTTATATTCAATAAAATTAGTAAAGTATCCATATTTTGAAACAAGTCAAAAGACAGAACGTCCCCATTTTCTTCTACAAAAACATGAACAAAAATAGTATTCCTATCTATATAACGTCTACTATATAGACAATTTCTTCCAGTCTTAATTGTATCATGAAGAAAAAAATGGTTCCATCAGTATTTCATTCTATGAATAAGTTCTATTTTTAGTTTTGTATACATCATTCCAAAATGGGTTGTCTATCTTGTTCAGGTTGTTGTCTATAAAAGTATGACAACATTTGTCTTGCACAGGGGTACGTTTTATTAACCATGTTTTGTCTTCTTATCCACGTGACCTTCAGTGTTTCATAAAATATTCTATATTTAACATATTTAGGCCTACTACACCATAAGGCTTATTTACAACATCTATTTGTATTTTGTCTACTGGACTGTTCCATATATATTCATAAAATAATGAGTTTAACTGTTTGAGTATTATTTTGAGGGGTTTGGGATAATTAATATAACATGACTGATTGTTGACAAAGCAAGGCTTTTGACAACAATGATTATATGGGGTGAGCCTTATTGGTCATCTAGATATAAGTTCTTTGATTTCTTTAATCTTATTATTATAGTTTAAAGATATTATATCCTCCAGATTAGTTGAAAAGATGATTTACAGTAGGTTGAAATTGCTTTGATCCCAATTTAGCTTAGCCTCTGCACATAACATAAAATTACTTCCTTTTTTGCTCCAAACCAGATAATCTTTGCTTTCTCAATATTACATATAAGACCAGACATTTTTCCACAGAATATTCAAATCAATAACGTATGTTGTAATGACTTTTCAGAGCCATGTAATGTGAGACTAGTGTTGTCTTCTTATTGATTTACCAATAACTCAGTACATTGCACCTTTAATATATTAACCTGTAATATATTTTGTTTTTTCTAATCAAGATGGCCAGTACTTGAGCACATGCTACAAATTAGAAAGTGGCAACGGGTCTCCATGTTTGCAACCTCTATGTCATTACGTGGTCCGAGTATTAACTTTCATACTTCATCCAACCCCTTCTCCAAGAGGCGAAAACGGGGTAAGCCGTGGTATGAAATAAAACCTTAATTTCGCCTTAAAAAGTTTTGCATATTGTAAATTTAGACATTTAATAGGTAATTTTAAACAGGCTATCGCATTTTTTCAGTAAAATATGTTTTAACCGTGCTTTATTGTCGAATTATCCGTTATAAAAATATGCCAATATACATGATATAAGCTTTCCCATCGCTTAATGGAAGGCGGGACCACGTAATGTATATTAAAAAAAGGGATGCATGACCACTTACTATAACATATGATTTAATATTATTATAACATGTCCTTATCCACCTTTAAAAAGATTCGCCAAAATCAAAAAAAAAGTTAAGAAAAACGTAAAAATCTTTGGGAATAAAAGATCATGAGAGGGGGTCAAAAGCTTTTTCAAAAACTACCATAAGTAATAAGCCCACATTTCTTTTTTGCCCGCAAAATGGAAAAGGTCATATATAGATATTGTGGTTCCACGCATATAACGCCCTGAAAAAAAAACCTGTCTGATCTGGATCAATAACTGATGGAAAAAAGTGTTTCGTTCCGTTTGCTATGCAAGCAGAACCTATTTTATATGTGATATTGGGTAGCAATATGGGTCTCCAGAATTTTAGTAATATTTTGTCTTTATCCGCATTTTGGGATATATGTTTTTAGTTTTTCTTTTTAGTTGCTTGATAATTCTCTGTTTTGGCAGCCAATACTCAGAGATCTGACTCCACATGGCCTAAATCCTTCCAAAAATATTGAAAGAAATCTGTCGTATTTCCGTCAGAACACGGCGATTTATTATTCTGGAAAGCCCTTAGTGATTTGCCGGCTTCTAAATATGTAATTTTGCTATCAATATATATTTTGTGCTTATCCGTTATTTGTTTTTATTATTGTTGGAAACCAGTTGACTTAAATCAACATTTTCAACATGCTGAAAGCTGTATAAATTGTCATAGTATGTTTTAGTTTCATTAATTATTTAATTTTGTGAGTATAACGTGTTACCTTTACTCGACTGACGTTTAGTCATTGATTTACAAATAACATTTCTATTTCTACGCTGCAAACATATTTAGGTCAGTGTGGTTCCCGTGTGCCCCTGTTTGGTCACGGGGCAAAGAATAGGGCCACTGCAGATCCCTTTGGAGGGGTAGACAGAGGGGTAGAATCCCCCCAAATTCATGTTCATTTTGTCATTTTTTGTTCATGTTCATTAAAGATTTTCATCATGATCCCTGCATTGTTTGAGGTGCTATCTCGCTCGCATCAAAAGAGCAGTGGCAGAAAAACAATTCACTTGGCTCCAACGTAAATGGAGTTTCTACAACAGAATTTGCAGCAACTCTGCAGTTCAGGGTGAGAAGGTTCTAGGCCCATTGTCCATATTTTATCTCGATGTACATGTAAGATGAGCCTGCATGTTCATGCCTGTTAGGCGCCATATAACTTGTTCATGTGTTGGTGCGCCTTAAAACCTAATTCAAATCAATGCAAACATATTTGGTTATTTTTTTCATCCTAGTCTATCCGCTGTGTTCTGGATCTTATTTAGACTCCCTCAATTCTTTCTTACATAATTCAATTCTGACGTGCCGTCTATGTTTTGGTGTATTGATGACAGTTTATTTTGTACTGTTAATATTATTGTTTAACTGTATTCAAAGTCTCTAAGCAACGAATTGTTAAATTTCCAAAACAATTTATTTACGGGTTTAAGTATACCTACAGTAAAGTCAAATATGACCCGTGAATGATCCGTTCTATATTCAGGTGCTATGGACGAATCATTTACCTCTGTATATAAATTCTCAGATATAAAAAATGAATTGTTAATAAATAACATTTAAATATGAAACTTTTACGAATTTACATCAACACTTCACATAATAATTATATTTTTTACCTGCCCCTTATTAAACTATGCAGACCAGTTTCCGCTATACAGTATTTTGTTGGTTCTGTTTGTGTTATAATCTCTTGTTATGTGAAAAAAAAAGATTATGGATAATTGAAGAAATGTTGTCTATGGGTATAATGTCAAATAAAATATATTCTTATACGTATATAAGTGTTTAATTGTTATATTGAGCATTGCTGTTGTATGCATTGATATTGTTTGCTGTCTATATGAAGGGTATATAAAATGGTGTTAAAACAAACATACATATTCATACAAATTGCACGCATCACAAGGCTTGTTTATAGAGAAGGCGAGAGACGTTTGTAACACGTTAAATGATTCAGAATAAAGCTATATGTAAGCAATGTATGTAGTTTCTAAAAAAAAAAGGAAATAAAAATAAAATAATACATATATTTGAACATATATGTAATAGTATACTCGTACCTATATGCTTTCCTGTCAAATACTATACGTATATTGAATAAAGAACACATCCATATGTGAGTGGTATTCTAGACTATTGCAAAATATTTTCAAATATGTTATTATACAATTTACTATTTAACAAATTTGTTCATGAGTCATTATGACTTATTGTAAATTATTGAAATGATTGTATGTTTTATGTGGGGATGGTTTAGTCCCTACTAGACCTATTACGAGGTAAAAAAACATTCTATTTCTTTCTATATGTCTTAATTCTGTATATATTAATAGTATCTACCGAGGGCGTAGTGGAAAACTGTTGTATCGTGTTCTTTATTTATATGTGGTTATATTAGTTTCCCACTAAGCACTAGATACAATGTACATAGTACCATTTTAATTTTTTCAGATCATACAATAGACCAGCCTGAATCGATAATAGTATTTATTGATTTACTAAAATAAAATACCATGTCGTTTCGTGTGAAGGCGTCCTCTGCCTGTATACACAGGTTTACTGTTTTCTAATTCTTATGATTGTATATCATAAAATGATTATTACTGGAGTAAGTCTTCTGGAAGATTATATATGCCATATCTTCCGGATTACATTTGAGGCTAAATTCTCCCGTCATCTTCAGATATCGAATTTCCAATCGAGATGATACAGACTTCCAGAACATGCTACTCTAGTAATACTCATATTGTATGGTTGGTTGAATGGTGCTTTTGCTTTTTTAGCACATTTAAAGCTATATAAGACGATTGATGTTTTAATGGTTGAGAAAGACCACCATGTTTATCTAGAACCAGTACTGTATACCTTCCGCTATCCATAAGAATCGAAACTGTCTCACAAGTCGAGTTCCCAGTGGGAATCGAACCCGCAACGGTAAGAAGCGAGAAGGTTTCAAACGCAACGTATTCACCATCCTGGCCACGGATGCGCCTGTTGTTTACACACATATCTAATGAATAGTGTGTATAATGTGCAAAGTCTTAAATACTGATTGTTCACAAGTATGCTAACAATAAAGAAAGATAAATAATATCGGACAGGGAAAGCAGCATTCAAGGACGACAGTCAACCCAAGAAACAAACACGCAAACAGACAAACGAGAAAGCAAAAGTAATAAAATAAGCAAACGACATCACAAACACAAAAGGGTTGACAATAGGACTACCGCCTTGGAACGGTCAATGGCAACAAAGGCCACTGGGAGGTTTAAACCGGTTCTAGGGTGCACCAAATCTCACACTTACCCTACTTCATCCCATTAAAACAGGACAGTGTAAATATTGTCTAATCTCTAACCAACAAGGCAGCATCAATAGGCAATATAAGTAAAACACAAATATGCTCGTGTAAATATAATACAAAAAACAATAGCCTAGAAAGCCACAATCAAGGTACTCAATGACTTGGCAGAAGCCAGAGCAACAAGAGAATACACAATTAAGGGTTTTTGTTAAAACACACCAACAAACTTATGATAGCAAAATATTTGAAAGTCACACGATGAATTGTGCATCGTAATATGATGATGCCATGAATATTTATTTATCTACGCGGGATGTCCCAGAGGTCCGTAAACACATGACACGTTGCCTTCAATAAAAATCCAGGAATATGTAACGTCATAATTACTATTTATCTGTTCAAGTCTGTTTGTGAGGGTACTATGCTCTGATAATATGTCGAGGAAGAGACATTCATATAGCAAGGACACCATATTATTCTCTGAGAAAGCATAGTTCCATCGACAACATGCGGATTTAGTAAAGCTCATGCTCTTTCTTGAACATCTTGCTTTCAAAAGTGATCACGCCGTGCGTTGTTTAAATGGAAGTTCAACATTTCAAAACCAGTTTTCGAAATTTATTTTAGAATATTATCACTGACTATCAAAATACCAACTTAAGAACATAAATACGGCAATTCATTAACGTATGGTATAAAACAATATTGCATGTATCATACAAACAATTTATTCGTTTAGAGTTATTTAAACTACATCGATTTTAAAATATTCAATTGGAGAAAAAACAAAACAGATAAACATTCGATGTATTTTACAAAACATTACAGTTCCCATCTATAATTATTTTTGAGATATTGCTTCCGTTATATTAAAGTATGTTAGAACGTTACGGCTAAAATAAACTGTAACTTAATATATTAGTATGGCACCAACGGAATCTCATCTAATACATGTAATCTATCCGTTGTTCAGATGAGCTCGCGGAATGTTAATCAAACACCGACATTTCGTGGTTAGTATTGGATCTTTCGGAAACAACATCTTCGTCAAGGCCCTTTTGGCACTTATTCTGACGACCGGCTTCTACTTCTTCGACTCTATCATTCTTTCGTCTTATCGTGGATTTGGATCTCTTAACGCAAATGCAAACTGCCACTATCGCACATAATGCTGCTGCAACTAATGTGCCAATAGCAACTCCTAGTATCATAACGATCCGTTTTTCGTCAAGTCCTTGTGTGTCGGTCATTGTAGTGTCAGGCGGCGTCGATATATTGTCACTAGGAGCATGTGACACAACGGTTGATATGCTAACTTCTGGTGGGCTCGTAGTTTGGGTAAAGTCCTCTTCTGGATCGTATGAGAAATTGATATCAACGTTGATAAGGTTTGATACTTCGCTGTAGAGTTCAGCATCATCACGTGCACGTAGTGCTAGAAAGCAGGTACCATTACAATCTTGCAAGCTCAATGTCAGATTAAGAATTTCTTGTTCTCCCGCTTGGATTGGAGCGGTTAAGTTGACAGGTACGGATTGAGAGCTGTTGAAATTATGCCGAAGGTTTCTATTGTCTCTATCCATTCGCATGTCATAGCTAGCAGCTAGTATAAAAGAAACATTGTAATGAGAAATACAGTATACTTAGAACAAACTCATTCAAAGTGTTAACCTCCGCAGGTCATTAGTTGTATATGTTTAAACATAAAAAGTATGACCAGCCTCTAAAGGAACGTTTGTCAAATGTCGCTCATGTAATTTGTCTAAATGTAATTTGTCAAACCAGCTTTATAATTTGAATGCAGTCATTCTAAACTAAATGTTATTCAAAATACTGTATTTGTCTTGGCTCGTTAAAAGTGATGCTGCTATGATACATTTAAGTAAGTCCGCCAATAAATACGTTTTTCCATATATTCGTTTGAATTAGCAACTCCATTATTGAAGTGCAACAGAACGGAAAACATGCACAATTGTGTAACATTTACAAATCAGTACACAACTAAATAGCAAGCAAACTACAACATATCATAAGTAAACGTATGCAAAATGAGAAATATTAGCTGCTTTGTCCTTCACAAGGTATGTGATATATTGGAACGAGCCCAATATAGGTGGCTTTGAAGTAGAAAATCGCTTAAGCCGGTGCTAGGGGGTGTGAGAGGTTATGCTTCTTTCATTACTTCTCATGAACAGACTCAATAAAACCGAGTAGGCTGCTTTATTCTCTTAATTGTGTTTGTTGCTCCCAAAGGACCACCTTAATCAGTATTCTATATTTTCACGAATTAAAGTGGTTGAAACCCAATTTATAAAAATGCCTTTGATTTCCTACCATATCCTGTAACATAAACACTGCGCCAAAACAACATTCACGGAGACGACATTTAACGAGACTTTCAATGTATGGGAATTTAATCACAATTTTGCTTTTTCTATCTAGGTTTATATCCAAGATCCATTTTGTTTGTATTTCTCCTGACAGATATAAAATATAAGTAGTTGGATAATCGATATATTATTTGATAGATTCTATATAATAAAACAAGAATTCCGCTAAAAACACTAACAAATTCTAACATGAGGCTAGTTTAAACACATATTAGGCAATTTAACCCATTAAAATATGTTAAATGACACGTTTGAATAGCTTATCGCGAGGCTATATTCAGGACGGTTTTCCCAAATCTTTGTTTTCTCATCTATTTAATTTTAATTTTGTCTTCTTATATAATAAATTGTAAAATGATTGATTGTTTCATGACATTTAAACGAACCATTCAACACGTCTTTCTATGTTTTGCTTTTATAATTAGGTATGTTAGTACATGAATAGTGAAAAATTACTCGACTTTTAGTACATTTTTCTTGAATTATTCATGACATTTGTCTAAGATCCATGGGAACCAAATGATTAATACGATAACATCATTGAACAGTTACCTTGTCCAATATCCATATCATCCCCAACTGCGGTCCATGACAGTGTATATGTAATACTCCGTTCACCCAGAAATTCTTCATTATTCCTGATATTGTCCACACGCAGGTCTGTTATCTTAGCTGGCGGAGTGGTATCCGGTGGACTGGATATATAGTTCACCACAGTTATTTCCCCTGGTAGGGATTGCCTTTGAAACTCATCTAGTTGCACTTCTTCAAATTCAATTTCATCTACCTCTGACATATAAATGCGAAAAGCAAACAAATTAGTTTTCACAATTGTATTAAGAAATTTATTTATGAGATGTACCAAATCACAAGCGAGTAAATCAAAGAATCTGCAAAGAAATTATAACTATTTTGGTAATTTATAATGCACGAAATGCATCAGTAGAAACGAGTATGATAATGGACCTTTGGAAACGGCCGAGCACGACACATACGAAATATTGCAGTCTCGGTTTAATTGAGACTGTTCATGAGCGGTAGTGAAATATGCTAGCTACCGCTCACGCCCTATAGCCCCGGGTTGAGCAGAACTCAATATTCATCAAAATCAATAGTACACAATTTTAACCATCCCGAATATGGCATGCATACGGCGGTGGAAATGGAGTTATTTGCTTCCACATGTCGTACGGCGTATGGTCCCAGTAGCTAATAAAATTAAATGCCCCGAAGAGCGAAATAAACATAATGGAATTTAGTTGGGTCAGCGGTTATAAAGCCTGCGTATCACAAGTAACAGCCAAAAGACTAAATTAAAAAGCAGACAACATATCCTATAAGTGGTTAAACAATACCCAGAGCCTTTTATCGGCCGGATTAGTGGAACCACCGAATAAAAAATTAAGTAAGAAAACAAAAGAAATTGAAAATGTACCACCGATAACTAAATATAAGTATCGGGATCAGCGACTTCCAAAGATCGAATGAATAACAGTACTGATTGCAAGCGCGGGGAGACGTTTTACTGCCGCCACACTGCACTAACCTATTTAAACTTTGTAAATTACGCTAACATCGTGTCTGCGTAAACACTAAATGTAACATTTAACCGGATAAAAAATATCGGTGGAACTGTTCTACGTATAAATAAGTGCACGTATAAATAAAACTAACTTCAGTGTTGCCTATTATTTACTGGCGTGAACACTTTGCGTGGTTAACCTAGAGTGAACTGTGTTAAATTAAACAATAAATGGTCTAGTTCGATTGTTTTACTGGGTCTGGAATATTGCTATTCAGTGTTGAATTCTGGGAAAATCACCATGTTACAATACCCTACCTCCCGGTATTGGGAGTGAATTTCCACCAATATCAACGTCAGTGGTGTACGTAAATGCATTGCTATCACCAACAATATGTATCTTCACGCTGTAACGACCGCTGTTCCTTGTGAAATACTTTTTCAGAAGATATGCTGAATACACACCGTCGTTAGCAATAACATCCGCTCCTAATAACAATAAATACAGTGATGTTCTTAAAAGTAGTTCGAATACACACCATTATAAGCACGAAAAGTCCCGTTCATAACAAGAATAAATCAATAAACAGTGATGATATTAGCAGTTACTGATGTTTCAACTCTCGAATGTAGCTGCCGCCCTAAAAAAAATTCGATTATTCACAATCGTTTGTTTTAGTAGTAGAGGCAGACCACCAACTTGGGTAGAGCATCTCTTACGGATGCGGAAGGTATATAGTATCGGTTCTACATGCATATAAGAAAAACTGGGTGATCTTCCTCCACCACTTAAACATCCGTTATGTACAACCTAAAAATGTGATGAAAGTGACGTAACACATCATTCAACGTAAGCAATGACCTCTTACAAGCACTAGTCAATTGCGACATATACATTATATACACCGTAAAAAGTCTCCAAGACTGAAAATCAGTAGTGTTATTAATTACTGGTCATTTGAGATCATCAAGCCCAATCGTTGTAGCTTTAAAGTAGAATACCGCTTAAGCCGGTGCTAGGAGGCGTAAGAGGTGTTACACTTATATGACATCACATGAACGGACTCAATAAAGACGAGTCTTCTACTTTTCTCTCTTGTTTGCGTTTGCTGCTTCCAAATGACCCCTTTTTCAGTTTTTATTTTCAAGGTAATAACAGCTTCACCGAACTGCTTAAAAAGGCGCAATTTTTCAACTTTCTATATTTAAAAACAAAGATCCGTAGAAAATGTTTTAATTCTACAGACTAAGCGGGAGCTTACATCATTATGACTGTAGGAGAACCAGACAGAGGTACACACGGGTAAGATTCCTGATATTCTCTGACGGGGATATGTTCAATATTAATAGATCTGACGGTCGGGAACGTGTGTATGCAGGTGACGTGGAGAACAGCACGATGATTGTTGTGTGCTAGTTGATGAGGGAGAGGAAGTGTGCACTTGTGAGATTGGAATATGACAATTTCGTAAAACAAGACTTGTGGTTATAGTTTATAATAGTTATACGTTATTGACTGCATACAACAATTAGTTTATCCTGTTTTGCAAGTCACTTTCGACGGGACTGAGATGAATATTAAGAAGATAATGCTCGTCCACAAATACCAATATTGATAATTGATTGTTTGCAGAAAAATGTGTTAGTGTAATGGTGCGCATTGACAATGTTTATGTTTTTCTTTAACGTAGACAGTGAACAATAGTTCATAATAGTGTTATATGTCAATCATTTCATCATTTCTATTAACCTCCCGATTAGCCCGGATACAAAATCATGTTGCTGTGTTTTGTTACGTTTGTTGTTTTATTTTCATTATTAAATTGGCCTACTGAATTTCAAGACACCACCGACACCGCCGACGAAGCAACTGATAAAGGTGTAGTGATTTTATGTCGTGAATTTGTACGTTGCATGGTGTATTTTATAATTCTCGACTGAAATGTTCATTTTGCAAATAAATAAAAAGATAAAAAAGAAAGAAATGTATATATATATATATATATGGGGAAAAAACATTTATACAGTGCTACAGTTTATTAAAACCCAAGCTTTTTCGGCTTTACGCCTTCATCAGGGGTAAACAAACGCGAAAATAACAAATACGAAGCAAAAAAACACTAAAATACACAGCAGTTTAAATAAAACTGTTTAAAAAAAAATTATCGTTTGGCAGTGTTGTAGAAACTGGTTACTTTGAATAGACACTCTGGAGCCAAATGTGATACTAATAAAAGAAAATATCTGGTTGGATGAGGGTAAAACTGTACCCTGACATTTAGTTATGAAGGTAAAAATGTGAAAAAGATAACACAAACCCTACCTCAAAACCTAAAATCGATACAGCACTGTATAAATGTTTTTTACCCCATCTATTAATTTATTCCAACATTTTCGTATCCCCTCGGGGATCCAGTGCTTTGTAGATGTATGTATTTTCTCACCCGTATTTTCTCACCTTTATATATATAAAACAAAAAACAAACACATTTAACTCACAATTAAAAAACGAAAAATCCAAAAAAAAAAAGAAAAGACTGTATGGTTGAAATGGGTTTCAAACCAAAGAAAAAAAATCAACTTGTGTAACACACGCCGACGCTTTATCCACTGAGACATGGAAGGTGTATAGTAATGACACGGATAATTAAAGTATATAAAACAAGTTAACATTGGTTTGTTTATCTGTATCGATTGTGAAAACATCGCCAATTGATGTCGGTACACCAGTACACCAGTAATTGGCCCGACGATGCCGCTAGATTTTAGCTCCGATTGACACATGATTGAATACATAACTGATGAACTGGGCAGACGTGTTTACAGGCAAAATCAGACTGCGCAGACAGTAATGGAACAACATTCCACAACGTGTCATTGTCACCCCTGGCTTAGATGTCAAGCTTGCATAGATGCAGGAGGAGGATAAACCAGATATTGAATATGTGATTTTTGATTTTAGGATGTGACCAATTATATGGAATTTTACAGAATTTTATTTTACAGCATAAATACAAATTATATGAACTAATTTATTACTTGTTAAATGTAAACATAATTCTTTTCCAAAAAATAAATAAATATTACTACTAAAACAAAGGTTTTTGACGACTTTAACGTACCCTTTTGATAGACATTACACCCATTATTTTCATGAATGTACAGTAACAAACCTTTTAAGAAGTAGATATACAAATCTGATAGAAAATGTAGCATTCAAAAAACGCACAAAAACGCATGTGTTTAAGGAAATATATTGTTATATGAATGTCATACAATCCCTGTGGGATGACAAGATAACCATATTGCTAGAATGTATGGGGAGTCTTTCTATGGTCGCCACACGGCACAGAGACATAACGTAAACACGTACGTTTTTATTTTAATATTCTCCTTCGCAAACAATTTGACATCCTACATTTACAATATTGAGATTTCCTCGAAACAAACTGATTATAATACAAGGTTCTTAAAGTATCGTAATTTTAATTGCGTTTGTAGGATTTATTGATATTATCGTAAAATATCATTTGTATTTACCTGTTCCAAAATCACGCATTGGGATTTCAATCGGGATAAATGATGAATCGGCTGAGAGTATTGCCGTGACATTAGCATTCAGAACCGGGCTACCTCCCTTCTCAATATTGGTGTACACTTTCAATTCCTCGGAACTTTGAAAATCTAATGTCGTGATTGACAGACTTGATGTCACACGTATGACGCTTTCGTCTTCAGAAATTGGTTGACTAGTGACGGATACGGTCGAAGCAATACTTGTAGATGAATTGGTAGAAATTTCGAAATAGTAGCCTCCAACCTATATATATATGATTAAAAGGGTATACGATGGATTAAGATATTTTAATATTTACGTGAGTATGTTTGTGTTGAATTTACTTATCTTTATTTCACACGACCTTTGTTTGCATCTCACATCTGTTTAATGATGTCATTGAATGGTTTATTGTTTTAGATCTTAAAGAGGCTCTACCTATATCTTTGTGTCCACCAATTGATATAAACTTTACTTAATTATAAAGAGGACTATGAAAAAGGTAAATGGCAATAATTTTACCCAATGTAATATGCGTTTTGCTGGGGAAAAACAGGATTGAAAAGATCGGATTTTTGAAATTGTATTCGTAATTGTTTTAGACAAGCCGATTGCGGAGATTTTCCGATCTTATTCGTTTACAATCGCAACTACCTCGTCTGATTAGCGAAGAGTTCCGATCGATTCGTTTGCTATCGGAACTGCGCCGAATAGTTTGTAATCGCATTGCGCATGTCCGAGAAAATCGTAAAAACTCGTAGTTCTCCGGCAGGAATAAACGGCTGGGCAGCATTTTATTCAAGATATTGTTTTGATCATAATTAATAATTTACAGAACTGGAATACGAACCATGTTTCTTCTTAGAATACTCATAAAATAGCTTTGTATACATATAAATGCAGTAATATTGAGTATTTAATATTTTACATTAAAAATCGCGTAGATATAGGTAGTGCCTCTTTAAACCACATCATCAAAACAAAAACTGACCGATTGTTTCATTTTTGGTTCATAATTTGCTTCCCTTAACGTAAAAATTTACCAAATTTTAATAATATTGCAAACTGAAAAAGATCTGATTTAACAGGTTTTCACACTAACTTATTGTTTACCTCTGTGGTATCGGGGAATTCCAGAGTTATCATATCAGAGGTGGCATTGGTAACGTATGTCTCGTTGTTTGGACCCGTCACATTCACAGACATAAAAACTGGTGTTGTGAGAAAAACTGTAAAAGTAGTGGTGTTGCCTAGACCCGCATCAATTGTAAAGGTCCCTCTTGCATCTGATCCTGATATAATGTCGTATGATTGAGCAAAAACCTGAAAAAGAAAGTGTTCATTAAAGAAAATTCAAAAGTTGACAATGAAATACAGCCGAACTGAACTCAATCATCCATCAAAAAACGCTTTTAAAAAAATCAACAAATCCAAGTACGAAGAGAAGCAACATATGCGACACTACAAGGTAATATAACAGGTAACAGAGATATGTGCGTATAAACCACGCTCTATTGTGCACGAACATTCATTCTTACTCTACTGTAATTAACTGAATGTTGAAAACGCAACTTATAACATATATAAATAAAGAACATGATGCAAAAGTTTCTCAAGGAGCTAATTGATAAGCATATTATTTAATTTAAAACGCAAGGTATGCTTACTTTACAGTTTGAATGTGATTTGGTAAATACTAAATGTAATGCTAAACTGTTGTTTAACACCCAAAATACGATGTTTAGTTATTATTTATACTACTATAAAACTTGAACAGGGTCAAACATTTAAATATAATTAACCTTTTCTACGGCATCACTATCAGAGTTTCCTGTTGCAATCGCTTGACCAAGGACATCTGCAAATGATACTGTCTGCGTTTCAAGATAGGTAAAACTGCTACCACCAGTTTCCAGTGCAAGCTGTGTCATACCTTTATCCGCCGCGTTTGTTATTGCTATTGTGTGCACGGTAATACCCTTCGATACAAGTTCTTGGATATAGTGTAAGTATGGGCTACTTGCGCCATCCGAAAGTAGAATAATTTCTGTCCCTTTGGTTGAAATTCCACCACTCTCTATTTCCTAGATCAATCAGCAAAATGTTAATCAACGTTAATCATAAATTGTAATGTGCATATACTTTAAGGTGAACTTGTTCTCTTTTCTTCGTGTTTTTATTTTTATTCATTTCAACGCCTTCTTACAAACACACTTAGTAGAGTAAGTGTGAGGTTTGGTGCACCCTAGAACCTGGTTTAAACCCCCAGCGGCCTTTTTTTGCCACTGACCGTTCCAAGGCGGTAGCCCTATTGTCAACCCTTGTGTGTTTGCGATGTCTTATTTTGCCTTTTATTCATTTTTTATATCAAGTTGTTCTTTGTTGCTGTGTGTGTTTGTGGTTGACTGTCGTCCTTGAATGCTACTTTTCCTGTTCGATGTTATATCTATATTAAACTCAGTATGTAGTACACGACATCGTATTACGTTAGATGTACTATTTCATGACTTAAGCAAGGACCAACATGTGATATAATTGCTTAATATCTTACTGTACATATCAATACTATCAAAAGTTATGCAAAACATTACGGCAATTACATGAAATAAACATGAAACACTATTTCAGTTCATACGTCTTGTTCTATTTATTGTTTTACATTTTGTTATTATCCTGTAAATATATGTGTTCAAACAGAATGTATTGCACTAGACTATCATTCATTTGTGATAATTGGGTCACCTTATTGAATAAACAATACTTATATAAACTTCTTGGTAAGCATTTGTCCAGTTTCTGATTTCATTTAAGTTGCTCCATGTACGTATCTTTATCTGTTTCTTGTATAGTTTTTAAATAAAATTTGTACTAATGGCTTAGCAATCCAGCATGACAAGTATCACTAAACGAATCTTAGTCTTTTAAACGATGTTAACATTTTGCTTATAACAAAACGTTAAAATTTTGTCTAACATTTTAGACTGCAGAAAAACGGATTAAATTGTACATGTATATGTAATAAAAGTGTTTGTCTTCCGTCTTTCAATGGCCTATTTGGCCGAGATAGAAAAGACGCTACGTTCGAATCCTACTGGGAGCTCGACTTTTAATTTATGTACTATTGCCATTCTGCTCAACCCGGGGCTAGAGGGCATGCACAGTAGCTAGAGCTTTTCACTACCGTTCATGACTGCAATATTGTTTGTATTTTTAGTGTTCGACGATTTCCAGATTTCTCCTTTCATACTTTTTTATATATCACAGTAGCGTTGCATGTGCAATGTGGCGGAGGTAACGCGTCTCCCCGTGCTTGAAATCAGAACTGTTATTCATTCCGATTTTTGGAGATATTTACAGATATCGGTGGTACATTCTCAAATACGTTTGTTTTTTACTTGAATTTCGAATAGGTGGTTCCACTAATCCAGCCTTTATAGGTTATGAGTATTGTTTAATCACCCGTAAGATATATTGCCTGCTGTTTAATTTTGTCTTTTGACTGTTATCTCTGATACGCAGGCTTCATAACCTCTGCTACCAGTTAAATCTCATTTTGTTTATTTCGCCCATTGTGTTCTCATTTTGGGCAAAGCTTTTTGTTAGAAACTGGGACCATACGCCGCTGGCCATGAAATGGTGTGAAAACACATTATTGAAGGTTCCATGTTCACCGTCTTATGCATACTATCTTTGGGATGGCTCAAGTATCTGTACTATTGACATTTTAAGTATTGAGTTCTGCTCAACCCGGGGCTAAAGGGCTAGCACTTTTCAATACCGTTCATGAACAGTCTCAATCAAACCGAGAATATCTTTTGTATTGTTCGTGTTAGACGATTTCCAGATTTATCCTTTCATACTTTTTTTGTAAATGAGGATGTGGCTATTTTTGCGGATGACGGGAATTATACAGTACAGGTTTTATCAGGTCTGCCTTCACTACAAAAAAATCGACCGTCATGTACAATCTCCAATGTGATTAAAATGATGTAAAATACCACTCAGCCAACCAGTCGACTTTGCATATTGGATACGTATATATAGATCCCATATATAAAGTTGCCGTAGTGAGTTCAAATTATCTCCCTTTAATATATTTACTGAATTCACAGTATTCCCAAGATCTGGCACCTATCATTTTCACTAATATAGCTGTGTGTGGTTAAATGCTTAAATGCGGCCAACTCATATGAGCTATAATTGTATGTATGTATGCGTCTATATGTTAATTGTGCCTGCAGACGCAGTGAGTTATGATGTAGAGATACAGTTCATCAGCGTGTGTTGCAGCTATCCTTTTTAGGAAAGGAATGCATACGCTTGATTTCTGTGTATCTCGTCATAGCTAGGCGCCTAGTTCGTCCGAAGGTTGTCTGTCCTTGGTAGTTCACAAATATTTCTCCCTGTATATAATTCTGCTTTGTGACCGTGAATCTCTTAGGAGATCCCAAATTTCGAAAGTTGCCGTAGTGAGTTCAAATTATCTCCCTTTAATATATGTACTGAATTCATAGTATCTCCAAGATCCGACACCTTTCATTGACACTGTCTCAATATAGCTGTGTGTGTTGAATGCTTAAATGTGGCCCACTCATTGAGATATAATTGTATGTATCTCTATTTTTAAATCAATCTACACGATGAGAACATAAACAACTGTCACAGCAGCTAACACACGCTTTCAATAATCGTGACACCAAATGAAAATTAACACAAGTGGCCGATAAATAAAATAAAATGTTGATCTCGATGACTGACTCCAAATTATACTTAACATTGGTCGTAACACTAGCAAATCAAGGTGAATTTTGTATGTATAAATAATTTCAAAATCATGAATAGATAAATAATTGATAGTTATTGTTATTAGTTACTCGTCCTTTGGGATCATCGAGGCAATTCTTTTAGATTTAAACATATGTAATGCCAATATTTTATATACAGAGTAATATCAACATATATACGATAAAAAATATAATGACAAATGGGCTGAATAACAAATTCTACCAACATTAGATTAAACCCTCTTCCGTTCATTCTTTGTAGCTTTTAAGTAGAATACCACTTAAGCCGGTGCTACGGAGCGTGAGAGGTGTGGCACCTTGTATTACTTCTCATAAACAGACTCAATAAAACCGAGTCTGCTATGTTTCTTTTTTGTTTGCATTTGTTGCTGCCACATGATCCCCTTGTCAGTATTCAAAAAAAAAACTATCCATCTAGTGCAATAACCAAATGCCATCTTAATGTTAAAAATATTCATTTTCATGTATGTTGTTGTATGAAAATGTCACCTACTAGCACTGCCAGTTCCAAACCGCTGTAAATGTTCGTCCCGCCACCAGCTTGGTCTGGAACCTTCAGTTTAAGTTGTTTTCTTGAAGCCTTCTTGATTTTAGTCAAATTAGCTAGAACGGTTGCACTGCTTGAGAATGATACGATTCCTAGCCAACTTCCCTTTTCTACCAAACTATTTATTGCCAACAACGCTGCTTGCTTTTGTTGTAAGATCTTGTTTCCCTATAATAATCAACGTCATAACACTATTTATTTGTAGCGGAGAGTATATACCAAGTCATTGTGTTCGAGTTTAGTTATGTGTTAAGGGTTGTTGTATAATTATTAAGTAGTACTCTACATACTTGGAATTCAGAAGGTAAATGCCTTAGCAGACCGTGGATGTGAAACAGATCCTTGGGTTAACAGTTTGGATGCCCTTTTGTTTTCTCGTATGTAACGTATATTGTATATAAACGTTACGCTAAATCCTCAAACAAACGAAAGAAAATGATAGATAAACCAAAACAAACACTAACCAATAATGCCAGAGAAATAAGAAAACGAACTGCGAAAGGTACGACAAGGCATGATTTAATACAAACACCAAGTATGACTGTCAGTTTCAGAATTTCAGTAGACGTCAACCATATGCTTCCGCATCTGCCATTTACAATTTGCCTCTACTGTGTTCTAATTGAGTGTATTAGTTACAAATAACCGTACACGGTTCAATCACTAAACGTTTCTAACTACATTTTAGATTTGATTTATTTTTTCAAAGCATGAATGCAATTATATGCAGTGTTGTTGTGTGTTGGGAATTTCAATAACCTATCATAACGCCTAATAAGAGTGAATGCACAGATTATTAAATTTCTAAATTATATTTTTTATGTATTAACTTAATATGCTCAACATTTATTTGTGTTAAATTGCTCTTTACTGTTTTTAGCTATACTGGCCAAGGGCCAGCAGAGCTGATGGAATGGCGAGTCCGTCGTCCGTCCGTCGTTAACTTTTGTCTCGTTAAGAAGATATGGCCTTCATTTTTATCGTATCTTTACCAAACTTTACCAGATTGTTAATATCAATAAAAGCTCGGCCAAATTTAAAAACCAGTCAGATCTGACAACTAGCAGCGGAGTTATTGGCCCTTGATTTAGTTAAAAATGCTATATTTTGCCTCGTTAAACCGATAGGGCCTTCATTATTTATTTTATCTTTACCAAACTTTACCAGATTGCTGATGATGATGAAAGCTCAGACAAGTCTGAAAACCAGCCAGATCGGACCAGTAACAGCGGAGTTGTGGACCTTGATTTAGTTAAACATGCTATATTTTGCATCGTTAAGACGATAGGGCCTTCATTTTTCATCTGACTTTTAGCAAACTTTACCAGATAGTTAATATCAATGAAGCTCAGACAAGTTAGAAAACCAGCCCGATCGGACCAGAACAACGGAGTTATGGCCCTTGATTTAGTTAAAAATGCTCATTTTGCCTCGTTTATACAATAGGGCCTTCAACAACTTTCAAAAAAAAGTAAATTGCAATCACTCGGTTCATTGATGTTATAAGAGCCATGTTAGCCAGTAGAGCGTCCACATGCCCTCCTGGACCTCTTGTTGTATATTACTGCAACGGGTGCAAAATAAAATACTGGATATACATATATCTTCTGTATATCTTCCAATATAAATCTAGCTTTACCTTAAACGTAAAATAAAAAGGTGGTTCAAAACGTGGTTTAGATCAAATATAACTTACTCTCATACTTCCAGATACGTCAAACACAAACATCCGGATCCGTCCAGTCTCTTGTACAACGTGGAAGCTAGGAGTAGTGTTCGTTGTAGGAGACAATGTCGAAGTCTTATTACCTTAATACATTGAAAGTAATTTCATTCGTGAACTATACTTAGTGCACACAATCATCTTAGATCTTCTTTAACCGATAAACACTTCAAACGGATTGGAAAAGATAGATGTATGAATACACGGAAACATATTTATATAACGTAAGTGTATATAAGCCGTATGTATGCTGAATTCAGAGTGTTATATATCATAGTTAATAACATGTTTCTGACAATTATGACCTTTTATTACTTAACTGTCATACATTTACATTGAACTATGAATGACGTAATTTTAATATCACACAAAAAAAGTTATATCGTCACTATTGACGATATACTAGGGACGATATAACTTTTTTATATCATCACTAGTGACTATAACTTTGCCGGAACTACTTTCTTTACATATTTGTTAAAAAACACACTGGTTTAAAGTTAAAATATTTTTTAATTTATTCTCTTACGTAAAGTTATATAATAAACAGTATAATTATCAGCATAAATTTGAAACTGAATTCATGTCATTCGAGGAAAAAAGTCATAATTCGGTTAAAAAGACTCGTCCTTCGAACTCGTTTTTTTAACCAAATTACCACTTTTTTCCCTCGTGACATAAATTCAGTATCAAATTTATGCTGTTAATTATTCTCTATGTAAAACAATATTTGATTATCTCTAGAGCAATTACAATATTTTACAGTAATTCCGATTATCGAGAGGTGTAGCAATTCAATGCGTAAGTGTTAATAAGGCTGATGATTAAATATCGATTATAAAGGAAACTGACTTAAAGTAGTATACCGCTTAAGCCTGTACTAGGAGGCGTGAGAGGTGTTGCACTTGACATTACCTCTCATGAACAGACTCAATAACATCGAGGCTGCAGATTTTATCTCTTGTTTGTGTTTGTTGCTTCCAAGGAATCCCCTTTTCAGTATGTATTGACATTATTGACACTATTTTTTATTTGATATGGTTATTATACCATTAGGATAAAATAACGAACAAATATTCTGTATATTTAAAATATACAAAGTGAATACATGAACACGAATAAAAGACATGTCTCATCTCGTTCCCTTGAACATTAGGCAGGTTCAGTTAATTTGAGACAGATTTGGCATCATATCTGCAATTATTTTTCTATTTGTTAATTAAGGCCACTTTAATTGATATTAATGAAATGACGCGATAGTTGACAATTTTGTTTCAAATATATTTAAGTGTTTACCACTTTTAAAATCTTCATGTTGACGCATCACTTCCCATGCACTCAATCCATTGCATACTTTATTCTGCAAGTTGGGAGCTTTACTGTTATGGCGTACATTTGATTCAGTGGTGTCAGAGTCTTCCTCACAAAAACTGTCCATCTGTCAGAGTGATAAGATCAAAAGAAAATTAATACAGAGATAAGGCGTTGTGTAACAGGTTGCCGAAATTATATTGCGTTGTCAAAGTATCGGCAATACAGTCGACCTCGTCGACACATGAATAAAGGTAATAGCTAAAATCAGTTATAATTTGCATACAGTGATCATAAGTTTGTGTTTACCAGACTGCAAATCCGGTTGATTTAGCGTAATCAATTATTTTGGACTACTACAAAACAGATGCAATTTAAATATGAATTTTACCTGCCGGAAACGAATCTTGAATTCAATATTGTATTTAACACTATAAACTAACCTTTAATTATGACAGCATGTATCGCCTTTTGAAACTGGAATTACTTATATAACTAGCCTTGTTTCACTAGAGACATAAAACTCACTAATAATACTTTTGCTTACCTTTTTATGATGGTGAGACGAATATATTTTCAAAACTATTCCTTTTATGTTTAAAAACGAAGAATGAAAAAAATAAGTTTTTGAAAAAAAAGCTTTTTTCCCCCCAAAATTCACTGTCTCTTGTTATGTATTGAATACGGATTTCTTTTTATTTTATTTCATAAAACCATCTTAGTTATACAATAATGAAAATACGAAAATACACATATCAGTAGACTTATTACAAATGTTAAGGTATGAAATGAGGAAACTTAGCGTATTATGTATTATAAACCTTAAAATCATAATTATCTGTTTCCTCCCACCCCCCAAAAACTGGTTATTTGAAATTATTTGGTGTACGGGTAGGAGATATATAACTAAAACGTGTATCAGAAGAATATTAGATGTAAATATTGTTGTTATTCCGTTTTATATAATATTTTGTTTTAAAAAGAACCCGAATAAAATATGCGTTATAATTTAATTCTTTAGATAAAGAAAACACAGTCACATAATTGCAAATGTTCATCTGATATATAACACAACTTTTCAAATCATGCAGGCATAAACTGCGATTGATATACAGATTGCATAGTAAGTTGTAAATGTAAATATAAAGTAAACTGTCACCGTTTTTAACCATTGTGTTGCCATAAGTGATGATTTCACCGTTGGCTGTTTTCTATTAGGACAAAATCTACACGCCACTGACAACTGAATGCTGTTAAGGTTGCATGGTTTGGTGACGTCACAGTTTCCCCTATATGCTCCACCTTGGGTGGCTCTTGAACACCTTTGCAAATTATAATACAAGTTGAATACATATAGTAAGCATTGTACACGTACATGTAATGTTAGTTTATGACATTAATAACATAATTTATATTTTAAAATTATGGGATGTGAATAACTTCCCAGGAATATATAGAGAATAATCAACAGTCTCAGTGTGATATGAAAAATATGTCAAGAGAACACGTTGTAATTTGGTTAAAAAACGAGTTCGTTAAAAATTCGAACGAGTTTTTTAACCGAATTACAACGTGTTCAAGTGACATATTTCTTGTATCACACCGAGACTGTTGATTATTCTATTTATTATATACCTATTAGTGATTTTTAAGGATATTTAATTGAAAATACGCAACCCCCTCCTCGCGTATGAATGCATTTGGCAGATTTAAAAACGAGCTGTTAAATACAAAAATGGTAAAAAAGTAGTTCCGGCAAAGTGATATCGTGGTGTGACGATATAGAAAAATCTTTTGTCAATACTAAATATATGTCTCTGAGAAATCTTTATAAATCACTGATAGATATATAATAAAAAGTAATTGTGATCGTTTTCATGTCAGCTTATTTTAAATATACAATTACAATGACTACTATCGGAAATTGAAATCCATATGAGATACTGCAAATGTACTTAGTGTATTTTTTTAAAGTAGTTCAAGCAACGCATCTTAAAATATACGCATTTCCTTTTATATCGGCATATACTTACGTGACTGGTATCCAAGAACCGTTTTCATTGTAGAAGTTAATTTTCTGCGACGGAGTTTTCGCATTCGGATGAGCAATGGAGGAATATTCGTCAAAAAGACCCCATCTTAAATGAGCCCACTCGTGAACAATGGCATTTTCTGTTCAATATAACAAATAAGTGTTTTATTTAAGAAATAATAAATATGTACCTGTGTTTTATCGGTGAATAAAATACAGTTAGGAGTTCTGATGAGTAGTAATTAAATCACGAGTGCGTTAGCACGAGTGATTTAATTACTCGCATCCGAATGACTAACTGATTCTAACTGATTCTAACACAACAATAACCCCATTGTTTACGCTATTTTTGGTGCACTATATATTATCTCGGAGGTCAAGGTAATCAAGCTGCTATGTTTACAGGCTGTTCCATTGGGCTCCCCCGTATGCAAAGTTCTGCGTTTCAATACACTAATAGTCACGTGACAAACAATTAAGTAATTGTTTACGTCATATAGCTTACGCTGTATGACGTCAAACGTTCTCACCTTTGTTCGAGATGCTTATTAATGTTATATGTACTGATGCATATGATGGGTTTGTATCGGGGGTGTGCACAGTTTGGGAGCATGGCAAGTTTGTTGTAATTAACATTTCATTAAAATCACTGTTGAGTTTGTCTTCGTGACGTATATTTACCAATTGACATCATGTAACGTGGCGCTTCCAATGGATGAAATATACGCGGGGAATTAATGGAACAGCTGTATTTTATCGTAGAATAACATACAGCTGTCTCTCTTCTTTGTTTATATGAAAAAATGCGGAGGTCGTGTTAGAATAAGCAATAACGGGTTGATAGACGGATGCTTCTGTATATTATCAAACCAAATTTGATAAAAAATAGTTATAAATATGGCGAATCATCACGTGAAACAGGGTCTATAAACTCGAACCATGTCTGTTTTACCTAATGTGGGACGAGGTCCTCTTTCAGGATTTTGAGAGTAATTGTGGTTAACAGGTTCATTTGGATAACTATTGTCTGTTATACACATCGGCCGTAATTTGCACTCTTGCAAAGTGAGTATTCAAAACCTTTCATATTTACACCAATAACAGTGCTTACATTCTAAATACATGTTCGTGCAAACAGTGTTATTTCTGGCCACATCTTGCAACACCCCTGGGTTATTTAACTTTCCGTCACAAATCAACACATAAGAAAAGTGCATTGATTCGCAAAATTAATAAAGCGTATATTATGTTTAATGTCATATATAGGGTTCTTATTTTGTAATTGGGATGTCTTACATCAAATATTTCGATATATGTTTACAGGAGTTTTACATTAGCAAACTAGCATACATACACTAACATGTAATTATAATTGAGGGATATTGTTTTGCTGTGATTTGATTATGTACTCACGAAGTACAACACAATACAAATACATATTGCAAACGTCTACGGTATATCCCTTTAGATGCATTCAAACCGCACTAGCCTGACGACTCACAACTGAGTCAACTTGAAATATCGGTT